>CAJUYH010005919.1:0-21657 GCA_910591685.1 Galerucella tenella
CTTCAGTAGAAGTTTGGATTGTCTAGGACCCTGCAGAGCATTCCAATGAGCGAGGTGCTGGTTCCTCAGCCACTTCCTCGTTTCCTTGCGAGGGTCGGGCCCGGGCCGCAGAAAGGAGCTGCCGCCCCTTCCGCAGCCAGTGCATCCGCCATTTCGTTGCCGTCAAAACCAGAGTGGGCCGGAATCCATTCTAGCCGCACTGCGTTCTGACTTGCAAGATCAGCAAGTCGTTCTCGACATTCGCCAGCAAGTCCTGAGTTGATGGTATATCCACTAAGGGCTTTAATTGCTGCCTGACTGTCGGTGTATATGGTTATGCGTCGATCCACATAACCTCTGTCTAGGTTTATCTGCGCACATTCCAAGATAGCGTATATCTCGGCCTGATATGCAGATACACCATCACCCAATGGTATACAGATTTGTGTCCTTGGGTTCCTAGAGTAAATTCCAGCCCCTGCTCTGTCACCAGAGCATGAGCCATCTGTGAACCAGACAGTCCCATGAGGCTGTGTATTCGTCTCTTTATCTCTGTCCCGCATCATAGCCCTGTATGGGGTTGCGAAGTAGTACTTGCGCAAGCATTCGTCAGACGCTCGAGCCAGAACTGGAATACCTTCCAGGAGCCGGAGCTTCTTGACGTGTCTGCACGTATCCCAGACGTTTCAAGCGCAGGAAAGCTCTCCCCGCCTCAGCCTCGATCACTTGGTGAAGAGGCCGAAGACCAAGGATCACTTCCATCGCAGCAGTTGGTGTAGTCCTCATGCAACCAGTTGCCCCCAGACTGACCACCCTTTGAAGGCGTGTCAGTTGCGATCTAGCCGTGACCAAGGTTACCCTCGGCCACCAGACCAGAGCCGCATATGTGAGCATAGGCAGCATATTCACTCTATAAAACCATATGATCGTTTTGGTGGTCAGTCCCCACCTCGGACCAATGGCTCTCCTACAGGCTCAATACGTGTTTGTCACCTTGCTTAGGCGACTATCAAGATGAGCCTTCCATGTCAGTGATTTATCAAGGATCACTCCTAGATACTTCACCTGTTGAACTACCGGTAGTGGTATTCCACCAAGATGTAGACCCTCAGGTCTTATACCTCTCTTCTTGGTGAAAGCAACTATCTCAGCCTTGGCAGGATTTACTGCAAGTCCGTGTTCGTTACACCACCCATGTACCCTATTCAGAGCCCTTTGCATGAGGTCCCTGAGAACGGTAATGTGCCTTCCAACAACAAGGAAGATGATGTCATCGGCATACCCTATCGTTAGAAGGCCTTCATCGTTTAAAAAGGTTATTAGTTCGTCAATTACTAGATTACACAAAGTGGGCGATAGAACACCCCCTTGCGGACAACCTCTAGCGACGATCACTTTCGCCACATGGTCTTTCCATGTGGCCTCTACTGTACGGTTGCACAACATGGCCCCAACCTACACTGAGCAAAATGCCCTAATTAGATTTCTTTCTTAAGATGCCCTCAATAACTGGTACAAAAAATCAAATAGTGGTTAAAACAATTCAAGTGATTACTAGCATGTGCCTAATTATCACAAGTATGTTGACTTTGTTGAAACATTTTTATAACAGTTATTCGATAAAATGTTATAGTTAACTGGAAATCTAATTGCTGTTAATACATTCATTTCGTTATAGGCCTCATTGAATTGTTTCAATTCAGCACCTACTAGTCCTAATTAGGTACCCACCTAACACTATTCAGTACCAACAAAATAGATTACCTACTTACAATTATGCAGTCCTCGTATAACGGTTATTAAGATATCCAATAATTTTTTAAAACGAAACGGCTGTTCAGCATCGAAATGCAGTTTTTTCTGGTCCGAACATTACCGATGTGATTGTCGATCTCCTCTTGTTGGTTATTTGTGTTTGGAACCTTGGAAAACCCGCGCGCCGCGCATTTCACTTTCACATTTGGTTTGGGAGTGCGTTGAAAGTTTGTGTTAGGTGTATATACGTAATAATTTGCAGATTTGCAATCTTTGCAATTGATTGTGAGGTTATATAGGTTGAAAACGCCGACAGTGTTAAATTGGTTTGAGTATATAAATGGCGTTCAAAAACCTATTAATACAGTGGCGATTAAGTGACTATAATATCTGCGTTTGAAAGTAAGTTACTTTTGAATTCTATATAAATTATAATTACATTTATTTATATCTAATGCCCTCAGGATTATTATCTCGAGCCTATTGTTTCTTGTCATTTTACAAACTATTATTAAAAGACGACAGAGTCATTATCCTAAGTAGAAAATATAGTATAGGAAGAATGGTCTCATACTTTATCTAATTTTGGCTAAAAGTCTGGTTATATAAGTACAAATTTTGATTTCATATTACCCATATGTTTTTTCTTAACTATGTATTGTGTTAAATGAGCTAATCAATTGTTCTTTCCGTAGATGAGGGCATTGATGATGAAAGTTTCAAGTTAATAGATATGAAGCTACCATAGAAAAAACTTCCTCCGAGGGCACAAGTATTATGTTGTATTTTTGTAGTTTTATAGTTATAGTTTCATCAATTTAAATATTTTGTTATATTTTGTTAATATAAATGTTTTATAGCAAATTTAGTTTTATTTAAAAGTATCTAGAAATTGACGGAAAATAAATCTCTAGATAGTTTTCCGGATAAACTGCCAGGCATAGTAATTTTAAATGAATAAAATTCAGATTATTATTCGAAAATATAGTAATATTTAATGTATTATAGTCTAACCGCTATTAGAAAAGTTTATAATACTTATAAAAGTGCACTCGATGTCGGTTATATGACATATCGTATATTCTTAAAAAAATCTAATAACGTTTACTCTTTACCAGTATAATTGTTACTAGAAAATCCCATAATCTAAATTAAGTGCCCTCGATTCCGATTGTACAAAATTCTGTTTGTTATTTGAAAATCTAATAACCTTCACTATATGACAGTACAATTGCAACTGGAAAAGCCGATAATATTTATTAAGTGCACTCAATAACAATCATATGAAATTATTTTTTTTATTGGAAAATCTAGTATCCTTTACTATATGACAATATGTTGCTATTAGAAAATCCTCTAATATCTATTAAGTGCACTCGATAACAGTTGGACGAAAGTCTGTTTTTCATTTGAACATCTAGTAACGTTTACTATAGGACAGTATGATTGCTATTAGAAAATCTTATAATACTTATTAAGTGCACTCGATAACGGTTATACGAAATTCCTAAAAAGTATATCTATTAACAGTTATTCAGTGGTGTCCAACAAAGTGACTTTAATAACCATAATCATGAACTCACTTGATGCCTATTTCATGCAAGTTTCTAATAACTGTTATTCAATTTTTGCTAACGGTTAATGGAAATTTCTTTCAGTGTAGTGAGTGATCATTGGCTCTATTCCATGATTTGCCGCAGCCCTAAACATAATTCCTACAGGGGTGCTGTCAAACGCCCCTTGTATATCCAAGAATGCTCCCAGGGCGACCATGCCATTTTCCAGCGCCTTCTCCACCTGGGTTACCAGTTGGTGCAAGGCACTTTCGGTTGACTTGCCACACCTGAAAGCATGTTGGTTGTTGTGCATAGGACACTTAAGCCCAACCTTTGTTGTGTTCGTAGAAACATTTGTTCAGTAGATCTCCACAATATATTATGTATAACAAAGCTAGACCCATTTTGAAAAAGAAATGTGCGAGGTCCTTTCTCAAATTTAATTAAAACCTCTAATAGGTACCTATAACCATTGTTTTGTCAAACCAATTTTATTATAATTTATAATTCTCTAATATTTCTCTTCAAGAATAATAATTATTCCAAATAAAATAAAACGAATATTTATGTAAATAAATAAGCGAAGTACCGTTTAAGCTTTTTATTTGACAGAAAAAACTGCACAAAAAAATCTTATCGACCGTGACTAAACATTTCAATGCAGAAACAAATGAATTATGACAGTCGGCGAATTAATTTCGTATTAACAATGTATCGGTCGTGTAAGTTTAGAAAAACTAGATATTAAAATGAAAAATTAAGAACAAGTGCATTTCGGTAACATTTAGAAGACAGTATAGTGTGTGTGTTTACTGTTTAATAGGTACTATAATGTGTACCTAGATATTGAAAACTAAAATGTGAATAGTATTTCAACTACGGAGGTTGGATAACGTAGGGGAATGTTTGTTGAAAAACTTGCCGTATATTTCCAACAGGTGAGATGCATGTTTTTAATAATTATTAATTCTATTACAATTTAAAATATACATATACTATGAATTATTTATTTTTGCAATTTAAAATAGGTAGTCAAACTTACAACCATGTATTTTCTGTATCTCGGATACAGTATCCTAGACTGAAAGGGCTCTCAAGATAGGTATAGGATTTTTACGATAAAAAGACGATGATATCATTTTTAGTTACTTTTCTGCTTATCAGAATAAATATTACCTACCAACCGTAAACACGATACACTTACGGTATGTTCTTGCGCATGTAGCAGACAGCGTGTGACGTCATGTGGGAATCTCAATCGGTGATGTACAATGCCAAATATATGGGAAATTTTCTGTTTGTGTTTAATTTTCATGCATATTTCCACTTTATGAATGATTATTTAAATGCGACATGGTTTTTCAGATGTAATATGAAATATTACTTTATTATCAGTAACTTAGTTATCTTTTATTGGTAGTACAATGATGCTGGGAGTTAACAATGTACAAAACGTGTAGAAATATGTAGGTAATATATATTTTTTACATTTTAAAATGATTTGAAACAGAAATATTTATGGGTGGGCAAAATTAAAACACACCATTATATTAAAAATATTTTATATTTCATATTTCTACCATTATATTTTATTTATTATACAAGACGCCTTAAGAAAGGTGTCACTGGGATACGAAACGAGCCAAAGGCAAGTTTCGTATGGTTAATGCGAGTGTATTAATAACCATTACATGAAACTTGCATACACTAATTTTTCTACGAAAAAGAAATTTGATTTGAAAAAAAATATTGAAAAAATGCACAAACCGGGTCTCGAACCACCCTACGGGACCACATTAAACTAATATAAAACGTATATAGTACTGTTATACAAAATTAGTAATAAATTATTGTAAACAAAAATTAATAAGTTTAAATATGCATTTACCTTGGTCATTAAGTATTTTTGGTCTTGTACTCGACATTTATTTTGGTCTTTTCTCGACATTCTATAGAAAATATTGGGTCTGCCTACTTGGGTAGTATTTAAAAATCTAGATTTCTATTGGTCAATTTTTCAGTTTCATAATTAAAACCAGTGTTATAATGAGTATCATTAAGAAACTAAAAAGTGGCATTTAATTAATAATTTATAATATAGAAGTAGAAAAAGCTTATTATTTAGAATCATTTATTGAAATTTGTTAATTTTGACATACAGGGTTTCGAAGGGTCTACACAAATTATGTAAAATTGATTTATTCTGGAAACTGAACTGAATAGGTATAGGGAAATGTTAATGAACTCACATTATTTTCAATAGTACAATTTGAAAATGTGATAAAATACAGGGTGTTCCATTTAAAGAAACCTAACTTTGATACGGCACTCTTTTTTGGAGCAACCTGTATATTCCAAAATATTTTTAAATTATAGTCCTGATTAATCTACTTAATTCCACGTCTTATTTATTCTAATTTTATTTGCCGTTAAGACGCCAGAGAATAGTTCGTTCATAGTGCCCCACCCTGTATAAAATTCCGAATAAACGAATCAATTCGAGTAAAATTGAAATTAAAGCTAACAACACCTTGTATTGCATGGAAACACAATAAATCGAAAGACTGGTGAGAGGTGGGTGTGAATGCTTGTGTATTAATAACCATCATTACATGATCGTTGCATAATATACCAATTTAGACATGACAGTTAAATAAAAACCAAACACAGTCATTATGTGTGTTCCCATCCCCCTATTCTCAACCAATCTCCATACTAAAAATATATAACAGCTCAGTATTCAAGGCATAAAGTTTTTAGCCTGAAGCTTCCATGAAAAAACGGTCATTAACGGATCCTGTCACTAGTTCGACCCTCAGTCTTTTCTCTCAATTTCACCCCCGATACGAGCCTGACTAAACCGTCGTTACACCCTCTCAGTGTAATTCACTGCCGTCACCATGGCAACAGACGCATCCTTTCATCTGATACACATACAATTCTCCTCGTGGAGATTGATCAGAGGGGTAATAGTAGTGGAACTTTGTTCGTTGTTACGATGATTTTATAACAAGATAAAATAGTTATTATAGCAATTACCTACTAAAATTTATGTAAATTGAAATTGCCGGAAGAATACTGAAATCATTTTCCGTTTAGGTATACAGGATGTATAACGGTATTCATATGGATTGAAACAATGTGACAGTTATCACTAATATTCCAAAGGTATGACTTATTAATGGGGTATGAAAATATGAAGTACCCAACTAGCAAAATGGAATTCTAAGAGGACTGAATTGTTGTATGACAGTCGAATAGCGTTGTTTTAAGGACTGTTTGTTTTTATTAAGCCTTTTGTTGCGATAATTTTGCTTTTAAAGAAAATTGTTGTATTAAATGATTCAATAGTGACTTTCACAATATATGCTATAACGCATTATACGATCATTTCTTTTAAAATGATATAATACCTTATTAGCAAGTTTATACAATATCAAAAATATTATTTTATAAGACTTTTATACCTATCGTATAAGAGTTCTATGATATACTATATAACTAACATCTACAACATTATAAAATAGTTACTTAAGCTTGTCCTATTGAAGCTGTGTAATGCTGAATAATAAATATTGTATAGCATTCAATTGCGTTGCATTATAAAACACTTTTTAGTTGTATAGTGCCTGAATATTCTTCGTTGTAAAACAGTTATCGTATACCGTTCTATTTTACAATAAAATATTGCTTGAGGCATTTCTTAGGGATAAAATTGTTGTTATGAAATCAAACAATTTTATTTTGTTAAATCTACAGTATTTAAACATAAATAAGTGACGCATTTCGCTAACACAGTAGCTTTTTCAAACGAATGGAGGTATGTATAATGAGAAACTTTCTATTTATACAGTGCCTTAATACTAAATTATACGGATATTTAACAATAAAATTATAATCTATTTACAAGGAAATGAAATGAATTTGTCTAAATATGGGATTAACTAAAGTATTTAAACAATATTACCTGGAAACTCATTCACAACCATCCTACTGGAATCTTTCTAGGTAAAAAGGTTTAATAATGGATCATTGTCAATATCAAGTTGGTCGTTAAGAAGATTATCTGAATATTAGTTTTTATTTATCTCTAGGGCTTCTAAAAAATTTAATTTGAAGGATTTAGTTTCTATATGCAAAATTTCAAAATTTGAATCGAAAGAGTGTTGGTTTGATAATAAATGATTTGAATAGTTCAATAGTTGGAATCTAATTTTTAATTGTCATAACTACGTTTGTGTTCTGAAATTATAGTTTTAAAATTCCTAAAAGTTCTACATATATAAATTTTATCACAGTCGTCATTACCACATTTTAATTTATAAACTCCTGATTTATTTAGTTTTGAAGATTTGGATTTGTTGTTTTTAATGAATTTGGATAAATTGTTGTCAGTTTTGAAGCAAATATTCAAGTCTAAAGTTTTTAAAAATGATTTTATTATTAAGGATGGCATTCCAAAGTAAGTTAAGCTTTTAAATTGGTTAATTTTGTTTTTATCAGAAGGAAATACTTGTTCTAGAGTATGTTTTCGTATCTTTTTATTTATGATGTTGTCAATTGAATTTGGATCGTAATTATTATTAACCGCTATTTGTTTTATTACTAAAATTTACAAAATTATTAAAAATATGCCTTTTTCCAGTAGTTGGCCGCCTGTAAGTTACTTCAGATACGAACTTGTAAAATTTTATTGCAACAATCTAAAACCAACTCAATAATCTAACATTTCTTTATTTATTTATTTTTAATACAATATCCAACGGGACACGCCCAATTCCAGGATAAGGTGAACAAACACAAATATGTTCTACATAACAAAATCTATGATAGAGAAAAGAATTAATTAAACAAACCATATTGGCATGCATGCACACACAATGAGCACACATTAAAAAAAAAACTTTAAGAACAAGAAAAAAAAGTGTGTGTTCAGCATGCCTATTTCAGCTTTGAAATGAATATACAGAATTACAAACTTACAATGTTATAACCCCACTATAAGAATTAGATTTAAGTAGTTAAAAATGCACGTTTAATTGTGGAAAATTGACAGTTTAAAATATCTATTTTTGTTTCGATATTTGAATAATTATAAATCATCTTATATAAAGGAGACGACTTATATACGTTTGTCCTGTAATTGTTCTGATAAAATAACTGGTTTCGACGAGAGTTGACCCTAGGAACACGAAGATATAATAAATTATTAATATAAATGCAGTAAACCTTATAATTAATAATTTTAATCAAAAATATAACAGATTGCATTACTCGTCTTTTAATTAGGCTCTGTGCGTGAAAGCGGTCATAAAAGTATTCCTGATCGATACCTCTTGCTGGATAAACATCATCTATCATGAAGCAAGCTGATTTGAAAAATCGTCTTTGAATACATTCCAGTAACGTTATGTGATTATTATATATAGGACTCCAAATTACATTTCCATAATCAAGTTTGGATCTTACAAATGTCGAAAATAACAAGAACATAGTAGAAAAACTTTTAAACAGTTTCATGTTTCTAATTACAAAACCAAGCATTTTGTATGAGGCTGCAGAGAGTTTTTCAAAATGTGCGACAAAAGTCAGTTTGGAGTCAAAGTAAACACCAAGACACCTTATTATATTATATTGTGAAAGAATATCCTTGTGAAGTGATAAACTACTAAAATCATAAGAAAACGTATTTTAGGATTTTATATTTTAATCTACTTGAAACTTAACCAGAATTGAAGCGCTTCTTTTTCTTGCCAATATGTACCTATAATTTGCGGCGCATCAAAATTTGTGCTATTACACCATCCAAATGAAATTATAATTTTAACTATCGATGTCCGCCCAAGCGGCCCAAGTCAAATGAAATGTAGGATGCACGTTCAAATTGAAATGTAATTTGGATCTGATATTCTTCACTAAAAAATGAAATGCTTTTATAAACTGCTAGATGACAAAATGTTTCCATTGTGCTCTGAATAACAGCATTATAAAAAATATATTGCATTATACAACCATTTTGTGAGACCTTCATAGTGCCGCTTCAATCACATTTCATATATGTGACTACATGACACACTATTAAATCATTTTATAGTAGCTGTATAAATGATTATAAAACAGTCGATTAAGGGCCGGTTTTACAAGAGAGATTTATACTAGGTATAGTTATACTGGGTATAAAGTTATACCAAAATTTATACCTAGAATAAAATTAGTTGGTTTTACGATGCTTTTTTACACCGGTATAGCAATTCTTGGAGTAAGAATTGCTATACCGGTGTAAAAAAGCATCGTAAAACCAACCAGTTTTAAACTAGGTATAAATTCTGGTATAACTTTATACCCAGAATAACTATACCTAGTATAAATCTCTCTTGTAAAACCGGCCCTAAGAGTTGTATAAATGTGTATTAAACAGTAGTCATATAAAAATTGTATAAACTTTTAATAGAACTGTTATACAACCAAACAGTTGTATAAAAATGGGGGACCTTTTTAGTTGTATGAGGAATATTTAATTGTTTTGTGGACCGTTATAAGAATTTTAGTATCCTATAAGATATATCTTGTAGCTATGTATGGTGCTTGAATATAAAATTTTTATTATTTATATATTTAAAAGTTATACTTTACCAGATTCTGAATTAAATTTTACACCCAGAGAAAATGTACCTACTGATATCTGCGACAACGAAGTTATAAAAAAGAAGCGACAGTAAACTTTTTTCCATAGACATCGTAGTTTTGTTGTGTTTTTCAATTATTATCATCCATCACATGAATGACAGCCACGAATTGCACAAGCTTTTGGCGCCATTACTAATAAATGTAATTTTGTAAAAAAAATTTATAGTTCAAAACACAAAAAAATATGTAAATAATCAAAAAGCTTACAGCAAAAAAAATTCTTTGGTAAACAATAAAATCACATGTCATTGACAGATAACGGGCTTAAAATGGCGAATGTCAGACATGCGCACTCAAAAAATGAATTGTAAAATAGCACAAGCTTCGTTTCTTCTTGGGATAGTGTATTCTGTGGTTAGACTTTAATAAGTCTTAATCTAAAATCACATTCGTTTTGTAGTGCTGTCGAGTGTGGAATGCGACGAGCAAGAAATAAGGTGACTTATTTAATTAAATATGTTGCTCTTAAATCACATAAGTTATCTGTTGATTGCTTTTTTTATCGTCTGACATTTTTTTGACTATTTTAATTCAATTCATAGTCAGTTTACTGACTGTGCCATGTATTATTTGTAATATTTTTATTTTAATATATCGTCTCCCCAATTGTAAGACCTCTGAACTCCAAAACCTTGAATATGAAAACAATCTATGTCTCTTATACGTAAAAATAGGTTAATATTATTATCTTTAATTCAGCTAATGACGCAAAACACTGATTTAGGTAAAACGCGTAGTTAGGTAGTTTTATAATATTAAGATGACGATATATCAAAATGACATTGTTCTACAAAGTCTATCTGATAACCAACTGATTTACAGCACATGTCAAAACACACAAGCTTCAACTCCAACTGATCAGTTGTCCTCCAGAACCAGTGCTGCCAGACGTGAGGTAAGAAATTATCGAGCAGCGTTGACAAAATTATCGGATTGTTCAGAAAACTATGTTACACACAGAATAATTTAAAACAAGGGCCCTAATAAGAAAATATTATGCACGAATTTTTTAAAATTCATATTATTAATAATAAAATGTTTCTGGTAAAATATAAAAACTTAAAAACATAAATTATGTGATAAAATATATAAAAAAAGAAACAAAAACATACATTCTACCATTGACTAAAAAATTTTAGTCAATGATTCTACTCATTCACTCTTCTAAACATTAACCCAACGTAACATCTCGAAAAAAATCACAGTCAAAAAAATCATAAAGATAAAAAAAACCTATTCAAAGCAAACTTCGACATCGTCTTCATCGTCCTTTTGATAAATATTATTTGAAGACATTGCGTTGTGATGATACCTATTTATGTCCCATGTTATTTCACTTAAAAAATATAGATTAGCGTTTTATTTAAAAAATTAATATTAGTTTATGCCTCAGTAAAATTATGTTACAATTATCGATTATGGTACAAGTGAAATTTCAACTTTAGTTTGGGATAAAATTATGTTACAATTCAATAATTATGTTACATCTGGCAGCACTGTCCAGAACAATATGGACGACCTGTCAAAGTCAGGTGTTCTGGAATGATCTATTGTTTACGTTTGTATTTTGTGATCAGGTTATGATTTATTTTAAAAAATCTTACGCTTCGTCAAGAAGTTTTAATTTTTGTGACAATAAAGTCAAAAAAAAGGTAGACCTTGTCGCGGGACACACGGTAGGAACTTTAGTTCCTTTTAAGCCAAAATTATGTAATACATCTGACGTTATAAATAAACAATTTGCATATTCCTCGGTGGTCAAGTAGTAAGCAAAAAAGAATTTTTTTTATTGTTAATTTTATTTTCAAATAATTATTCTGCTTGATATTAATAATGACAACAAGTAGACGTTTGAAATATTTAGCAGAATATTCATTATTATAGAAAATGGTACGGTATCCTTCACGAGGGAGTCCGACTGGCAACATCTACTTATAACAGCATCGTATATTTAAAAAGGGAAACCGTAGCATTATACAAATTGGACATTCAAGAACTGTACGTCTACCCCTGTACCCCGCCTACGGCGTCGTGCTCAAACTTCGTCCTCGTGCGATATGGCCATCATATCCACACTAGTTGCACAAACTACTATTTTTATCAAAATATGCCCTTTTACATTTAAAAACAACCTGCCAAATGTCAAATCCATTTATCCATCCATTTTAAAGTTATTGAATTAAAACATTCAAGTTTTCAAAATTTCAACATCCTGTATTTCGAAAAGTAAATGTGCTAGACCCCTTAATCCTTATATAATTACCCTTAACGTTCGAGATGCTTATACCATTTTTTGCGCGATCGTAATGAAATAAATTCCGAATAATAGTTATTTACGTAATTAGTGGGATATGGACATTATTATCGCACGCATGTGAAGTTTGCACGACGAGGCCGTAGGCCGAGTCGTGTAATCACATAAGTGCATTAATAATTCCTATCACACGTGTTACGTACAAAATTTTATCTACAACTGTTTATTAGTATTATTAAGAGTACCTACCAATAATATAAAATTTGAAAAAAATTTCAATCCAACGTATTTTTAATAATATTGACTGCAAACATAAGGTACTGTGTATCATATTTTATGACCATAGCAACAAAGACAAACAAGGCTGTGAAAAAAAAAATAAATTAGTTATGTCATCAAATTGTCAAAGTTGAATGAACAAAAATCTATAAAAATGAGTTCAAGCGAAGAAAATCTCCTCTCGGAAATTGAAAATACAGCTTCCAGTGTTATTTTAAATATTTAATTCTGGTATTAATATGTTTCTACATATTCTTATTTCGCACTAGTGCGGTAATATACGTCATTATGACATTAAAAATAGTGTCAAATCGAACCCGTTACATGACAGTTGTAGATAAAATAATTTAAATTTCTTCGGAATGAACGAAATGTCAAAAGTGACATTTATACTTCTCGATCAGTTTAAAATATCTTTTGCATATGGCAATAATACTAAAAATGTATCCGAACAAATTCAAGTAGATCACCAGCACTGCGAATACCAGCTTTGCATAGAATTTTTATATAGCATCGGTGGTTCAGTGGTAGAATGCTCGCCTTCCATGTAGACGGCCCGGGTTCGATTCCCGGCCGAAGCATATGAACCGCTGCTTCGTAAACGAGAAAGAGAGAGACTCAGGAGAGAGCACACGCACGCAAGCAAGGCACATAACGAAGTAACGTAACATAACGTAACGTAACGGTCAGATCTTTTGCGTCGCGACTCCTGGTCGCTCAAATTTAACCTGACGTAAAGAACTAAAGTTCCAAAACTAAAGTTTCAAAAACTCTAATAACCTCAATCTCTTTAACATCACAGTTGTTATGCGTTTTGCTTAGCTGTTACGATTGTCGGTAATGAGTTCTGCAGCTACAGATAATGATGACAGATGACAAGCAGCCAAATGCAGCAAAATGTGAGTACATTGGAAACTGTCCACATGATATTTACCAAAATTTGTAGACATAATTAATTTAAACAAAGGTACCTACATGCTACTGCTTGCTTACATTTGAGTTATTTTATTTTTTAAGCAAAAGAAAGGAGCAAGTTTTTAAGTTTTCTTTATTTTACAAGTAAGCGACACCACTAATGGTCTCTCTATTGGATGAGAGGTTTGAACATGTAACTGGTGCTAAGCTTTTCGTCTGTTCCACTATAGGCGGTGTGTATAAGAAAAGAGATTAGGGTGATTAATTATTTTGAGACGACAGAAAATGTGCCGAGAAATGTCAATTGGCATTTTCCCAGGAAGAAAATGTTCCGTTGCACTTGACTTGTTAAGAGAACGAAAGACGCAAACAAAAGAGGAATTATGCTATTAAACTTCGTTGCTGGCATATAGACTACGTATTTTATGCAATGATACTGTAAAAAAATAATATTCGATAATGTGGTTGGAAGGTAGTGTGAGCAATTTGCCATTTTTAGTGGTTTTTTCTTCAACCAAATTTAATTTTGTCGATAAAGCACAAATTTGTATATAATTCAAATATGGGTGAGTGTTTTCTACTTTGAAAATATAGACTTCGATCAATTAATAAATCGAGTACATCCAACTGAAATTATACATTTCACATTTTAAAATAGTTGACATTTTGTGTCTTATTTTCCGGGTGGATTATCTATCTACTTCTAATTCGTTTGCTGGCTAAAATATCCTTTCTATTTCTATGTATTATTACAAAGTTTTTTTTTTGATTTTATAACCTAGTGAATGCTAGTCAATGTAAGGTTATTCGAAACATATATTCATGGACTCGCAGTATTTATGATGATTTTATACAGTGCTATTCAAAAGTCCCCTCCCCCCCTCGTATCTTTTGAACGGCTACACTTACATTAATAAAATTTGGAGGGTGAAAATAAAGTGTTGTAAACTTCTCTACGAATGGTAACAGGTGACGTAATAGTAATAGATCACGTCCCAGTGCCACTCTGGCCAATAATTTTAAATAGGACCTTATGGCAAGTGATATTTCGTTTGGAAGGCATTGACATTGGCTACATAGCCATATTAATTTCATAGCCATATTATTTCACATTTGAATATTGAAGATTTTTCAGTCCGCCTCTGGTTAGTTGTAAAAAAAATTACGTTTTTAATTTAATAGTATTTGTTGCTTTGCAAAGTTTTTCTAAGTAGCCTAAATATTTAATTTTATTATTGTTTAACGAGACGTTTAAGAGTTTACATAGGCAAAATGGTACGTACTCAAGCCGACAAAGTAGCAGCTATCTTAATAATTGGTGAATCTAGAAAGAATCTCCATGAAGCGGAACGTTTATTTAATGAGAGATACCAAGATCGCCCTATCTCGAGAACTTATTTGACGGAGCTTCTTCACAAGTTTGAAGCAGCAGGTAGTGTTTAAGATGCCAAACGATCTGGTCGACCAACATTTAGTGATGATAAAAAAATTGATATAGTTGCTGAAATGGTAGTAAACCCTACTTCCTCTTCAACTAAAGTTGCGTCTATCTGTGAAGTAAGTGAAAGTACAGTACAGAGAGTGCTGGCTAAAAATAAATTTCATCCATACAAGTTAAAAATGGTGCACCACCTTTCGGATGACGACCCCGACAGAAGACTCGAATTCTGTGAATGTATGATAATAATAAAATTAGTCAAAACCCACATTACACAAAAACAATTTGTTTTAGTGACGAAAGTACTTTTTGCCTCAATGGAAATGTGAAAACACAAAATGTGAGTTATTGGAGTGACATAAAACTTCACACCTTTCGTGAACAACATACCCAATTTCCAGAAAAAGTCAATGTTTGGGTAGGTATTTTGGGAAACCACATAGTTGGTCCTGTTTTCCTAAATTCAAATTTAAGCGGTGAAGTGTATCTGGAGATATTACAAAATGCAATTGAGCCGTTAATTCTTGAAATTATGGAAGATAATCCAGATGAACTCGGCCATCTGGAAATAACATTTCAACAAGATGGTGCTCCTGCACAATATTATGGTGCAGCAAGACGTTACCTGGACGAAGAATATCGAGGTAGATGGATCGGCCGGCGAGGTCCTATAGAATGGCCACCTAGGTCACCAGATCAGACACTATTAGATTTTTTCTATGGGGGGTACTTGAAATCCAAGGTTTATACTACGGCACCAGATAGCATTGGCGTTTTGAAAGAAAGAATTATTGAAGAATGCAATGCAATTTCAGCTGACACATATCGTACGAGTACGACAAGAGTTTACTAATAGGATGTATTACTGTCAGGAAGTAGACGGAGTACATTTCGAACACTTGCTATAAGAATCCATTGTTGATATTTGATTATTTAAATTTAAAAAAAATATGGTATTTATTTAATTTATCCCTCAAAATTAGTTTAAACCCCAACAAAATTAATATGGCTATGTAGCCAATGTAGCCTTTCAAACGATATATCACTTGCCATAAGATCCTATTTAAAATTATTGGCCAGAGTGGCACTGTGACGTCATCTATTACTATAACGTCACCTGTTACCATTCGTAGAGAAGTTTACAATACGTTATTTTCACCCTCCAAATTTTTTTAATGTGAGTGTAGCCGTTCGAAAGATACGAGGGGGGAGGGGACTTTTGAATAGCACTGTATAATTTGCTCAATAACATAAGAAGTAATAAGCTTTATAATGTAATAATAATGAACTATGGTGTCTTAAAATTTATACCTTTACAGATAATTCATAGTCGTGGACAAAATATAGTATTCTACTCGCATATAATGGCTATTATCATATGCTTGTTAAATGATATACTATTATTTACTTCCAATTGAAAGCCCGAGCATATAATAGCTATAAATATTTACTACCTATGCTTGAAACTTTTTTTCGTCGTCATCAAATAACTACAAATTCTGTTCAAAATCAAGCTAGCAAGTACATGTATTTACAGAGAGACAAGGAGACGAGGAACAAACAAAATGAAGGGTGAGAGGTTTGTTTTGATAGCTTTCCGATTTTAATTGATTCGTATCCAACGTTATTCGAGAAAACGAGGAAACAGGAAAATCGCTAGTTGGAGAGAGTATTTACATGGAAATGGAAACTCGCTCGGGTTTCTAATCCTACTGATAAATGTTAATAACGTTTAAGTTACTACATCGATAGTCAGCAATAAGTCGTTAAATATGGGATTCGTAGATTATGAACGTCTTATGGTCTACACTGTTCATACATGCAGACGTTCTATAAGTATTCCAATTTCACCAGTAAATTCAACAAATACAATAACCACTACTTCTTCACCTTCTATTATAAAAAAATATGAACTTAATGTGAAAATCTTAAGAAATATAGTGAGCATTAAAATTATATCTAGGTATGTGTGATCACGGCTTTACGGGTTGGTCGGGCGATTCGAAATTCGTCACAGTACGCAGGCATACATACAGTGTAGAAACCACTTATGGAATGAAATTCTTTGTCATTATTTTAGAAAATTATAAAAAATGCCGAGACACGTCAACTTTTGAATTGAGTTGTGCGTTATATAAACATAAATGTAAATGTATAGGGTGATTCTAGCAAGTATGCCATAGTCGGTGTTTTTTTTTAATGAAACACCCTGTATACTTGCATATTTTTGAAATCCTCTTAATGAACCGATTCTAACAAACTAAATAATGTATGGTCAATTATGAATTATACAGGGTGACATTTTTATTTTTACAGTTATTAAACACATACATAAAATACCTGATGTATTTGATTTTAATACATTAAAATAAATGCTCAAAATGTTCTCCACCTAGTTGTTGGCAATAGCACAGTCTCCTATAAAACTCCTCCTTAACTTTGTTTAAAGTTTAAGGTGAAATAGTTTTCCAGGTTTTTGAAACTGTTATACCTAGATAGTACGGTCTCCATTGCGCCCGCACCAGTCCTTTCACGGACTCCTCGTCAATCTGGAGGCTCACATGCAGTCCCCTGTCGGATGAATTGGATCCAAGGATCATCCAGCGATCCACCCTCAGCCCTGGATTTTGTTTCTCGACAACTGTTTCTGGGAAATTTTTAGGGTCCACAAAAATAGGAAAATTAAACAAAATATTTTGACATTCACTGACGTTTAATTGAAAAATTCAAGTGAAACGTCGAAGTAATCAAATGACAGATAGTGAAAAGCTTCAAAAATCTATTGCGTAATGATGTGCCCAATAAAGAAGTTCAGTCTAAGGTCAGTGTGGCCAACAAAAAGTGGGTTTTCTGACAAGAATGACAGTTAAGGTCTACCCTTCGAAACATAAGATTTTTGCATGCTTTTTATTATTGCGAACATCTATATTGCTTTATTAAAATTATGAATACACCCCCGAAGCGTATATCTTGAAATTTAAAATGACTTTTTAGCTGAATACTTAACATATCGGTGACCAAAAATTCTGGGAACTCTTGGCATGTCACCATTTCATTTCTGTTATCTGTCACTAGTTATGTCAGATGTCAGTGGAAAAAGTAATTAGAAGAATAGAGATACACCTAACTAGAAATGCTACTAAAATCTAATCGAAAATGGACATAACGAATATCAACAAAAATAAATATAACTGACATTTGACATAATTAGTGACTGAATCAAACTTTAAAAAACGCGCGTGTTTTAAAGTTTTAAACTCGAGAAACGAAGTCTAAATCATGTCTGAATGACAATTTTTTTTTATGATTGATCTGACAGGAGTAGTTTGTAACGTCTAAACTTTTATTCGAAAAATATTTAACAATGTCAAATTTATAAATTAAAATGGAAAGTGCCGTCGGTATTGTTTGAAATATTAATATTTCGATTTTTCAAATCTTAGGAAATGGTATTTAAATTAATACTATTGACATTCACAGAACTCAATAAGTTGAACTTCCATCAAAATACAAATTAGTTTATGTTTTTCTCATTTCCATGACAACGCAAGGTATACATCATAATAATAACAGAGATTCAAAAGTTTTGCATCACCTTCTTCGGATGCGAAGGAATTTTTTTGCGCTAACAATTTTTTGTTGGCTTGTTTATCAATGTTTACCATTTCAATATGTTCCATATTTTTTGCAATATACAGATGTTTACAGTTTTTTTTGTAAGATAACATTTTTAGTGCGATCATTTCCATTCAAGGCATTTGATTTTTACGATTTTAATTGCAAACATGAATCGTCAAGTCATAAGTGAGATTGACCGTGCAAGAATAGTGACTTTAGTCGAAGAAGGTCATTCTCAAAGGTTCGTGGCAAACAGAGTTGGCGTTTGGCAAAGTGATGTGTCTCGTGTATGGAACCGGTATCTCCAGACCAATTCTCTTCGTGATTGACCTAGAAGCGGTAGAAGGCGTGTTACTAGTCAGCGGCAGAACCGCTATCTTAATTATCCGAAGAAACCCGACCATGGCAATACCAGCACTCCAAAGAGATATGACACATGCGTGGGGAGTTCAAATATCGATCTCGACATTACGAAAACGAATACTTGCGAGAGGTTTGAGGTGTCGCCGACCAATAAGAGTGCCCAGACTACAACCTGAGCACAGAGTTCGCCGACTACAGTGGGCTCAAGAACACGCGGCCTTGCCTGAAGAATTTTGGAATTCGGTGTTCGGATTTATTTGGTACAAGATAGCCATCGAATACGTGTGTGGCGGGATCCAACGGGAGCTGCTCAGCTTGCCCATGCTCCCCCCGTGCCGCCCTTCAGAGGAGGAAGTGCTATGTTTTGGGCTGGTATCATGTTAAATGATCGCACAGAATTAATTCATGTGGAGGGAGCGATGACTGGTGATAGGTATCTCAGAGAGATTCTACATCCTCACGTGAGACTATGGCGCGCAGTTGTTGGCAATTCCTTCGTTTTTATGGAAGATAACGCCCGACCTCATCAGACCAGAGCTGTAAATGTATCTTGAAACTGAAGGGATCAATCGTTTGAACTGGCCTGTCCTATCTCCTGACATAAATCCCATAGAACATGCTTGGGACATGCTTGCCAGGGCAGTGGAAGTACGCAGAAATCCACCCAGGAGTGTACAAGAGCTTGTTCATGCGGCCCAAGAAGAATGGCGAAATATTCCTCAACATAATATCAATAATTTGGTAAACAGCATGGGCAGGCGACTTCAAGCTTGCATAAATTCTAAAGGTGGAAATACTCTTTATTAAAGTTCTCATGCAGGTTCTCACTTAACCTTTTCTTTAAAAAGAATCAATTTGTATTTAATTTATTTAATTACTAAGAATACTTTTTATGTTTAAAGCAAGTTTATTATCGGATAATAAAAATTTTTGACAAATATACACTTTTTTTTATTGAAACTAATTATTTGATTGATCTCTGATCCATTTATAATGAACACATTTTTTTTTTCGGAGATTCAGGGTGATGCAAAACTTTTGAATCTATGTGTATATACATGATATACATGACGAATTCAACCATTTGACATTTAGTTCTTATTTCCATTTTTTGTTGTTGTAGATAGTAGTTATAGATCAGTATTTATAATTTCCAAGTGCACCAATAAAAAAAATTGTGTAAAGTATTCGTGGATAACTCGTCTTTAAAACACTTGCTCTATTTCGAGCACTCCGGCTTCGCCGTCGTGATCGAAAAATCGCGCGTGTTTCAAAGACCTCAATATCCACTTATACTTTAATATACTATTCTTGTTTACATTTTACGTGTAAACAAATTATTAGCTAAGCTATTACTTCCGACTGATTGGAGTGTTTGTTACAGTACATCCGTTATATCCCATATTAATAATGCTCAAACAATAGAATTAGGCTATATCGTGAGTGAGTAATGCAAATGTATACTAAATATAATTTGCTGCAGGAGTCGATATACTGAATATAGTTGTTAAATCTAGGCGCTGAATTGCTCGATTTCGAAAATAACACTTTGCTCACGAGATTACATTCTAATTGGTTTCATTAGCTGCTTAATCGTGATGTAGATGAAGCCTCCGGTCAACCAATTGTAGTGGTCTTGTATATTTTAGTGGGTCATAAACGAAATAGCTTAATGAATATTTTTGGAACTTTAGTTCTTTACGCCAGGTTATGTTTAAGCGACCAGGGGTCGCGACGCAAAAGATCTGACCGTTACGCGTTACGTTACGCTACGTTATGTTACATTGCTTCGTTATGTGCCTTGTTCTTGCGTGCTTGTGCCTCCTTAGTCTCTCTCTCGTTTACGAAGCAGCGATTCATAATAATAAATATGCTCCTGCCCGGAATCGAACCCGGACCGCCCGCGTGCAATGCGAGCATTCTAACCACTGAACCACCGATGCTATATTGAAATTCTATGCGAAGCTGATCTACTTGAATTTGTTCTGATAAATTTTTACTATTATTTTCAAAATTTTTTTTGCGCGATTAAGGGGTCTAGCTACTTTTCGAAATACAGGGTGTTTAAATTTTGAAAACTTGAATGTTTTAATTCGATAAGTTTAAAATGGATGGATAAATTGATTTGACATTTGGCAGGTAGTTTTTAAATGTAAAAGGGCATATTTTGAAAGAAATTGTAGTTTGTGCAACTAGTGTGGATATGATGGCCATATCGCACGAGGACGAAGATGGAGCACGACGCCGTAGGCGGAGTGCTCAATCGTTCAAGTGCGATATGGACAAGCCACACTAGTCGAGCAGCATAGTTTTTCTACGACCCACTTAGGAAAAAATCTAGAAAATTAAAATTTCTATAAACTGTAATATAACTTCAAATTAAAAATTTAACAATTCAATTTTATGTTTCCACTAATTTTGTGGTAAACGAATGTCCAATTAGTATAATGCTATAGTATGTACAAAAAGTACGAGGAGTAATAAACCCTAATTAAGTATGCAAAACCTTTACAGGGAGCACCATGAAATTTTTGATAAATCTCTTACTTTAAATTACATTTCTTCCGTAAATCTAAAAACCAGGTAGATCGACCCCGTATTTGTTTCAGTTGTAGCAAAGTTTAGGGTTTCTTCATTGTTAAAGGATTAGCAGATAAGCAATAATGCAATGCAGTGGTGCGTATTTTGGGAAAAAAATACGTTTTGAATTATAATATAATAAAAAATGAAAAGAAATAATTATTGGAATACATTTATTACTTACATTTTATTCTATATCCGACTCGGAAGAGGAAGAATCGTTGTTGACATTA
>CAJUYH010005920.1:0-21657 GCA_910591685.1 Galerucella tenella
TTTTATAAGGCACTCGTTCTGCTAAAACTCGTGACTAAAGAAACGTTTTTGACACTTGGTACTTAATATACTATTATGTCACACAGTCAGATATCTAAACAATTAAGCTACGGAGACATATTTCAATTTATCAAGCTGTTGTATACATATAGCGCGTATAATATTGTCAAAATGAGAAAGTGACGTTTTAAATACTTTATAGCTGGTTCCGAGAATTTTAGATAATATACTGAATTTAAATTGAAATTACTAGAAATTATAATATGGACAGTAAGTCAGACACTGAAATGATTGTTACCCCGCCAGAAATATAAGAAGTATACTTATAGGTATATGAAAGCCTATAATCCCTTCCTAAATTGGAGAAAAGAGAAAAAAAATAAATTCATTTTTAAACAGCTAATTACTAGTGGTGGACAAAATATAGTATTCTACTCGCCCGCATATAATGGCTAATATTCACTCTTTCGTGAATAATAGCCATCATTATTATGCTTGTTGAATAATATACTATAGTACTTTATCTAAATCAGCATTATCTTCCTTTCCAATAAACCTGTTCAACTAAAAAAAATGTTTGTCCTTTTTTTTCACTTTTTGTTAGCATTTGTCATGAAAGAATATAATATGCACTGCTCAAGGCTGTATCGAAAAATATTAAACAGTTCCTAGCATTTTTTTTCAAATATTCCATCTACGATGTGATAAGCAGCGGATACTCAATTATTTTTTGTTAACATTATTTTGAATATAAAATTTTTTTTGTATGAACAATCCTATCATTCAAGGAAGAAATAATATGAAAATATTTTGTATTCTCTGTAACAATGAAATTATCTCTTATTGATATTTTTAATTGTGCTATTTACAAACATTCTATAAATAAACAAAAATTTTTGTTCGATAAGATTGTAAAAAAAATAAATGAATTTGTAGTTTTATGTTGGCTTTAATTAATTAGTTGTATTCTCTTTTTTTTATCCTTACAAGAATTTGCTACCATCTTCATTTCATAAATGCGGAATTTCTCGGGGACAACATGACGTAGTGTTTCCTATTTGTGTATTAGTCCAGTAAATGAAGGAGGAAAAAAAGGCAAAGTTAACATTAATGACGCCCTGCTCTCATCTTCCGGTTGGAAGTTGCATTTGGTACCTCATTAAACATGAGAAAAAGTACTGCATGAAAACGCGTGCGAGGGCGGAGAAAATGGCCCCAAAAGACCAGGAAAATAGGTTTTCAGCCAATATCTCACAAAATTACAGATTTTCGGTTCAGACAAAAATTGAAGTTCAGTTAATTTTCTACAAAAATGGTCCTTATGATTTTTTTCGCAACATTAATATTTTCTGCAAAAAAATCGGGTTGAAATACCGGAAATTTTGAGACTTGTGAAATATGCAAGTTATGTACAAAATTTGAGCTGGGGGGTGTTGGAAATCCAATATTTTCAATGTTTTGGATTGTGTAAACCAAGTTCATTAGGTTTTTGGTAAGGAAAACTGAAAATGCCCCAAGAGTGAAGAATATTCACCCATATTAGCAGCAACAATTTCTTGCAGATTCTCCGCAAATTTTTGCAAATTTTTTTGCAACCAGACCGATTGAGGTTTTTGGAATAACCAGTTATGAACGTTCTTCATGTTTCATTTATTATAGAAAAAAATATATTTTTTTAATTTATTCATTTATTTATCAACGAGAGAACCCAATATAATGATACGAGAATAATACATTATAGACTAAAATATTACATAAAAATTTTTTAACAAAAGTACAAGAGATTCACGGGTAAGTTTTCCGTGAATTGATGAAAAAATTATATAAAAATACATTGCAATTATGACATAAATCTGTTCGTCACCAGTCATCATCTGATTCTTGGTCAAGAACTTCTTCTGGGTCTAGAGCTCCCTCTAGCTCTACCCCGTCAACAACTTCTGAGTCTACAGTTTCCTCTAATTCTACCTCTTGGGATAACATATTATCGCTGTCTTTATAATTCGAACACTGGCGTGACTCACACGAACCACAAATAGATGAGCAGACGACACGAGCGCCACGTAGAGCAAACGCGCGGCGAACGACGGAGGAACTAAAGTAATAAATTATAGCGTATACTTTAGATATACTGGTTTTTCCCTGGGGTATCAAAGGTATGACTTATATACATCGATGGAAAGGTGGGAAATCCCCCGTTACACTAGTTAAGGTGTTAAAATGTTAGAAATAAAGAGCAGGGAGAAAAAAAGTGCGTTTTTCCCTTGAGCCCGCGTTTTCTAATTTCATTGAAAAATGGACGACTTCGTCAAAAAAAGTAATTGCACTATCGAAAAGTAGACATTCTTAGCTTTCAAATGATGTATCATAGAGACCAATCGGATCATGTATAAATTTTTTATTGATGGTTGTTCACAAAATTTCCCCGCGCTCCAAAAACAGCAAAAATTTGGGATTCAATAAACAACGATTAAATGAAAATTAAAAAAAAATTAGGGTATACAAATTTCAGGGATGACAAAGGACCATATGAGGACCTATAATCAAGAAAATTTTGAGTAAATTAGTGCAATACAAAAAATAGGATCAAATTCCTGGCGAGGTCAAAATTGCCTGGGAGCAGAAAGTTTGACCCGTGTTCCGATATGGCCAAAAGTCAAGCGTGACTCAATTCACAGGGTATAATAGCAGCAGAATTCCTCTTTCACATGAACTTTGAATCATGAGAAAATATGCATTTTTCACAGTTATTGAATAATTTGTCCCCCCGCTGATGTGTAAAGACACGGACTGTGCTCTCCGGCATACAGCACAGAAGCTCATTATTCGAGGTGCGCTTGGTGCCGTTTTTCTCGAAACCGGTCAAATTTTCGAGAAAAATCATAATGACCATTTTTGTAGAAAATTAACTGAACTTCGATAATCCGACTTGTGGCTTAACTTCTTTCAGTTTGGATGTCGTATGGTTCTATATTACTTGCCAAGAATTAAATATGTGTTTTTTGATTGGATTTATGTGGTCAGTGTAAGGAATTTTTTTAATGTATGGTGCCTCTTGATTAGATGTTGTATCTACTGCTAGTTGGACGACTTCTTCGTTTCCTTTTATACCAGAGTGAGATGGAACCCACAGAAATGAAACTTTCTTTTGGGTGAGGCGTATTATTTCCATTTCACTTTTGATTCGTATGAGAATGGGATGTGAAGGGTAAAGTTGTTTTAAGCCAAGTAGCGCACTCAGTGAATCTGTTATGATGAGAAACTTGGTTGCTGTAGAGTCTTTGCACATTTTTAGGGCTTCCAGAATTGCAGTGGTTTCTACCGTGAATATACTACATTGATTCGGTAGTCGGATGGCAGATTTGTTATTTCCACAGATTTTAGCTGCTGCAACTCCATTGTGATTTTTTGAAGCATCTGTATAGATTTGCAGGGTTTGGGGGTATTTGGATATAATTTCCTTGGAGAGGTTTTGTAGGAGACGGGGGTTGGATGAATTTTTGGGATTTTGAGTTAGGGACGTATTAACATCTGGCTTCTGAGACATCCAGGGGGGAAAGTTAGAGTTTTGTTGGAGCGATAATTCAAATTTTTTAAATTCATAGTTAGCGCGTCTCACCCTTTCTCTAAAAGGGAGATTTTTTGTTGGCTTGGTGTCGTATATTTCGTCGGGTGGGGCGTTTTTAGGGAAAATGACTTGGAATGCATTATTGTTGGGATAAGCAGAAATTTTTGCAGTATAGTTTAAGGAAAGGATTTGTCGACGTAAATACAGTGGGGGTTTGTTCGCAATGACTAAGAGACTGCTGTTTGGGCTGGTTCTGAAAGCGCCAAATACACATCTAAGTGAAGAAGTTTGAATGACATCTAATTTTTTTAATAATGTTTTCTTGGCGGTATCGTAGCAAATGGAACCGTAATCGAATTTACTTCTTATCAGTGATTTGTATAGGTTCAATAAGGTGATTGTACTAGCTCCCCATGTTCGGTTTGATAAAATTTTTAACATTTTTATTCGGGATTGAAGGGCTTCTATGTGTGTTTTCCATTTCAGAGAACAATCTAAAGTGAGACCAAGAAAATTTACTTCTTCTACCCGCGTTAGCGGAGTTCTATATAAAAACAGATTAAAATTATGGGTGTCTTTTCGTTTGTCGAAAATCACATAGTTTGTCTTTTCGCTTGAAAATAGGAATCCCGTTTTTTGTGACCAGTTCTCAATTTGATGGAGGCAATCTTGAAGTAAAGTGTAGGCGAACTTTGTGCTTCTACTTCTTGTATAAATGATGAGGTCATCTGCATAAAGGCAAATTTTGATGGGAGGTTTTATCATTTCGGTGATGCTGTTAATTGCAGTGAGAAAAAGTGTGGGACTCAAAATAGATCCTTGAGGAATGCCATTTTTTAGAGGTCTTGCAGTTGAGATGAGGCCATTTGATCTGACTTGAATAGTTCTGTTCTTGAGAAAATTATTTATGAACGCTAGCATGTTTCCTTGTACTTCCCATGTCTGAAGTGTTTTTAAAATATTATATTTCCAGGTTGTATCAAAAGCCTTATTTAAATCGAAGAATATGGCGATTAGTTTTTGGTCATTCAAAAATGCATTGTGTACTTCACTTTCAAAAGATATTAGATTATCAATTGTCGATCTGCACTTTCGGAATCCACTTTGATAGGGTATTAAAAAAATTTTGTTTTCAAGATGCCATGCTAGTCTGTTGTTTAAGATTTTCTCTAAAATTTTGCACATACTGCAGGTTAGGGATATCGGTCTATATGAGGCTGGGTCGACTTTTGGTTTGTTCAATTTACATATAGGGATAACTGTTGCATTTGACCAAGTTTCTGGAAACTGATGTTTTAAAAATATAGTGTTGAATAGATCTAGGAGTATTAACTTTGTATTGAAATGATAATTTTGCAGAAATATTGTGGGGATATCATCTGGTCCAGGGGCAGAGTTTTTGGTGTTTCCGAGTGAAAATTCAAGTTCCTGCAGAGTTATGGGAACGTTTAAATAAGAGTCGGAGTCATTTATTTGGATTTCGGAAGTTTCAATCAATTCTTTGTGTTGTATAAAGGATTGGTTTAGGCTTCGATCTCTAGAATTATATTGGAAAACATCTGCCATAGCCTCGCATACATCTTTTTTATCGGATATCAGCTGATTATTATAGGATAAAGTATTTATGTGGAGGAAAGTGTTTTGTCCACTTATTTTTCGAATTTTATTCCATATCGAGTCCAGTGGGGTAGAGGGATTTATGGAGGAAATATAATTACACCAGCTTTCTTTTTCACTTTTTTTAATTAGTAAACGGGTTTTGGCATTGAGTTTTTTGAATTCAAGGCGATTTTCATCATTTTTATGTCTTTTCCACACGTTATAGGCGTGTTTGCTTGAACCTAGTGCTTGAGCTATCTCCTTATTCCACCAAGGGACTGGTTGTCTTTTGCACATTTTAGTTTTTCCGATACTGGTATTTGCAGCTGATATGATGATATTGTTCAGCTTTGTAATATTTTCATTTATATTTCCTTCAAGTGAGAAATTGGTGACTTTGTTTTCTATTTCCTTTCTGAATAGTTCCCAATTTGCCGATTGTTGTTTCCAGTGCTGATATATAGTATGTGAAGGAGATTCATTTTCTTTCCATTGTATGGATATGGGGAAGTGGTCACTGTTATATAGATGGTTGAGGGTGTCCCACTGAAGATCGGGTGCCAGGGATTGACTGCAGAGGGAGAGGTCGATAGCAGATAGTGTGCTATTGTATGAATTAAATCTTGTCGATTTCCCTGTATTCATTAGGATTAAGCTACTACTATTAATGGTTTTGAGAAGTAGATTTCCACATTTGTCAGTTTTATGGCTGCCCCAAGCTGCGTTGTGGCAATTCAGGTCTCCTACAATTATTTTGGGCGACGGAATTTGCTCAATCAAATTATTTAACTCATTTATATCAAGTTCATTTGGATGTGGCAAATATACGTTACATATATGTATTTTCTTACGAAAAGTTATAGATACTGCGATAGCTTCAAGATTTGTGTTTATGGGGATTTCGTTTGCTTGAATATTCTGTTTTATAAAAATTGCTACTCCGCCACTGGCTTGTTGTGCTTCCGATCGGTTTTTGAGGAAGCATTGATAATATTTTAGCTTTATTAGTTGTTGTTTGAAGTGAGTTTCTTCTAAACATATTATCGCTGGTGATTGTTTATTAATTAAAAGTTTCAAGTAGTCAATTTGAGCATAGTAACCATTGAGGTTCCACTGAAGTATGAACGTATTATTCATTATATTAATTATCTTGTGAAAGAGATTCGCTATCAGATTCCTTAGTGGTGGAGAGGCTGGAGAGACTTAACTTTTTCTTAAGTCTTGTAATGTTATTTTTTATGCCCTTTGTCGTAGTATGTTTATATATGAAATTTAAAATTTCTTTTATTTCGGAGTCTTCGTTGGAATACTGCTGTGCTATCTCCTTTGGGTGTTTGGAGTTGATTGTATTTTCCAGAAAGTCACATATTTGGGTGAAGTTTAAGATGAAAGGAGGGGTTCTATTTTCAATTTGTTCTTTTATAGGGTTTAGTATATTTTCTATGGCTTCCGAAGACATTTTCGCTCTTTTTCTTTGTTTCGAGGGTTTTAGTGGAGTAGCAAAAGTGGGGTTGGATGAATTTTCCTGAATATCTGGTGACGTGGAAATTTGTCTCTTAGTTGTTTGTGTATTTATTTCTGATGGATTATTTGGTGAAGTGGGCTTAGATTTTTGTATTATGTCTATTGTAGAAGAGCTTGAGGATTGAATCATTGAGGTGCTTGGTAGTGGAGGATAAGACATTTGGGTAGTTTTTTCTGTTGGAAGGGTTGTGGGAGAGGGTATATGAATTGATGGTGATGTTGCTGGTGAGGTAGAAGTATTTGATGGTATTGTGGTGATAAAAATTTCTGTTGACGATGATGTACAGTTAGGATTTTTTTCTGTAGTTGGATTAGATTGTATTTCTTTGTCTTCCATATGTTCAAGAGAGTCTTGTTGAGCCAGGTAAGTTGGGCAGTCGGATTCTTGATGGCCGATTGTTTTGCATTTTTGGCAATTAGAGCCATCAACATAAAGGTATAATCGGTAAGTGGTATTGTCATGGGAGATGTTGTTGTGATTTCATGTCCATCAAATATAATTATTCCAGTAAATAAAGGAAAAAAGTTAACATTAATTACGCCCTATTTTCATCTTCCGGTTGGAAGTTGCATTTGGTACCTCATTAAACATGAGACAAAGTTCTGCATGAAAACGCGTGTGAGGGCGGAGAAAATGGCCCCAAAAGACCAGAAAAACAGGTTTTCAGTCAATATCTCCTAAAATATGGCAGTTAGAGATAAAAATTAAAGTTCAGTTAATTTTCTACAAAAATGGTCCCTATGATTTTTCTAGAAAATTTGACCGGTTTTGAGAAAAACGGCATCAAACGCACCTCGAATAATGAGCTTCTGTGCTGTATGCCGGAGAGCACAGTCCGTGTATTTACACATCAGCGAGGGGACAAATTATTCAATAACTTTGTGAAAAATGCATATTTTCCCATGATTCAAAATTCATGTGAAAGAGGAATTCTGCTGCTATCATACCCTGTGAATCATTATATTGGGTTCTCCCGTTGATAAATAAATGAAAAAAAAAATATTTTTTTAAAATAAATGGAACATGGAGAACGTTTATAACTCGTTATTCCAAAAACCTCAATCAGAAGGTTGCAAAAAAATTTGCAAAAATTTGCGGAGAATCTGCAAGAAATTGTTGCTGAGTATTATGGGTAAATATTCTTCACTCTTGAGGCATTTTCAGTTTTCCTTACCAAAAGCCTAATGAACTTCAGTTTTTTGCCACATGTGCAAAGCTGATTGTTGCTTGATTCAGGTCCACTGGTGAGGTCCATCTCGCTAGAATTAATCTTTTAGCCCGTTTTCCTAATAAGTATATCTTGAGGCCTCATCTGAGAGGAAAACAAGACCCTCGGAAACATAAATATCCATCAAAAGTGTTAGGTTACAGGGTTTCTCATTGATGGCACCGAGGATTTTCCCAATCTGTAAAATGTGGTGGCGCCATCTACAATTGGTTTCCACAATCCAAAACATTGAAAATAATGGATTTCCAACACCCCCCCCAGCTCAAATTTTGTACAAAACTTGCATATTTCACAAGTCTCAATATTTCCGGTATTTCAACCCGATTTTTTTACAGAAAATATTAATGTTGCGAAAAAAATCATGAGGACCATTTTTGTAGAAAATGACCTGAACTTCAATTTTTATCTGAACCGAAAATCTCTAACTGCCATATTTTAGTAGACATTGGCTGAAAACCTATTTTCCTGGTCTTTTGGGGCCATTTTCTCCGCCCTCGCACGCGTTTTCATGCAGAACTTTATCTCATGTTTAATGATGTACCAAATGCAACTTCCAACCGGAAGATGAAAACAGGGCGTCATTAATGTTAACTCTGCCTTTTTTCCTCCTTCATTTACTGGACTATAATTCGCTGTTGGGTACCCACCAGGAAAAAATTTCCACTAAAATTCATCCGTTACGATGGTGATCTATCAGAAATACACGTTCTGATTGGTTAAAAATCACATGTGTGGAATTTTCAATAAAAAATGTTAATTGAGTGAGGTTTTTATTTTGAAATAACTCAGATTTCAAATTTAATACTTTTTATTACTCCATCACTCTTCTAGAAAATTTGATGTTAAAATTATTGACCTTTAAGCATGTTTTATCCCAAAAATACTAATAAATGTTGAAATATTTTTATTTCAGGTCTCTGGAACTATGTTTTCCTGTTTTCCAATCTCTCGTTATTTATTGCTCTTCCCTTCGCCTATCTCTTCACCGAATCTGAAGGTTTTTTCGGTCATCGTAAAGGATTGATGGCCCGAGTTTATGAAACCTTTACTGTTCTCGGCCTTTTAGGACTAGTCGTCTTAGGCCTGACTTATGTGATATCTGCACTTATAGATAAAGACAAGTCCAGCATCCAAACGATTTTAAGTAAGTAAACACGTTCCGTAAGTTGACCAAAATGAACCATAACCAATCTTGAAAAAGTTTTTCATCACTACAAACACCGAAAATGTTTTCCCATGCACATGTCACTATATTTTTTGCCTGCAGCACTAAGCAACTCGACCACCACATGTGTAAATGTCATTACGGGGTGAGTCATAACCGTTGGGACATAGGCTAAGGGCAGATTGTTTTGACCAAAATATGCCGATATGACTAAATATGGCTCAATGAAATACTGCTGTGGAAAAGGGCGTTAAAGTTGATTTTAGTTATTATCAAAATCGACATAGTGGCATAATTTTATACAGGAATATTACTTCTTTTACTCTTGTACATTTTGTTACAGGGGTCGCCACGTTAATGATTTCTGATGATAAAATTGACTGGTAATCTCTGTTGACGGAACTCTCAGTGATTTTTATCATAAAATATGACAGTTCAGAAAATCCGAAGGAGATTTCAATTTCAAATATAAATTCTTTTGTGAAGAATGTGCTTTGCTCTGTCAGATACTTGCCATTTCTTGTCAGTGAATAATTTTTGCTGCGAGTTTATAATCAATTGTTGCATTTTCTTAAACTATCAAATACTTTGTTTCATTGAAATGCCTCGTCACAATCATTTTACGAATGAAGAAATATGGGACATGATTTATGTATAAGCACAAGAACTACTAGGGCCATATACTCTATCTAAATGTAAATGGAGATTCTTATTTTTTTTAATACTTTTGAATAGATGAGGCTTTTACTTGATGTAGATCCATAGTAAATTATGAAATCAAACAATTTTATTTTGTTAAATCTACATATTATATTTAACCTTAAAGTTGTGACGCGTTTCGCTAACACAGTAGCTTTTTCAAACGAATGGAGGTATAATGAGAAATTTTCAATTTATACAGTGCCTTGATACTAAATTATATGGATATTTAACAATAAAATTATAATCTATTTACAAGGAAATGAAATAAATTTGTCTAAATATGGGATTAACTAAAGTATTTAACAAGTTTACCTGGAAACTCATTCTCAACAATCTTACAGGAACCTTTCTAGGTTAAAATGTTTCAATAAGGGAGAATTGTCAATATCAAGTTGGTCGTTAAGAAGATTATTTGAATATTTGTTTTTATTTATCTCGGGCTTCTAAAAGATTTAATTTGAAGGATTTAGGTTCTATATACAGAATTTCAAAATTTGAATCGAAAGAGTGTTGGTTTGCTAATAAATGATTTGAATAGTTGGAATCTTATTTTTGGTTGTCATAACTACGTTTGTGTTCTGAAATTCTAGTTTTAAGATTCCTAAAAGTTCTACCTATATAAATTTTATCACAGTCGTCATTACCACATTTTAATTCATAAACTCCTGATTTATTTAGTTTCAAAGATTTGGATTTGTTGTTTTTAATGAATTTGGATAAATTGTAATATTGTATATTGTAATATTCAAGTCTAAAGATTCTAAAAATGATTTTATTTTTAAGGATGGTATTCCAAAGTAAGTTAAGCTTTTAAATTGTTTTTATCAGAAGGAAATACTTGTTCTAGCTAGAGTATGTTTTCGTATCTTTTTATTTATGATGTTGTCAATTAATTTTGGATCGTAATTATTATTAACCGCTATTTGTTTTATTACATTTAGTTCTTTGTTGTAATTGTCAATATTCAATGGAACTGTTAAAAGTCTATGTATCATACCATTGAAAGCTGCTAATTTATGACTGATTGGGTGGACTGAACTATTATGAATTGTAATGTCCGTATGTGATGGTTTGTGAAATATAGGAAAGTCATGGCTATTATTTATATTTGAAATTGTAAGATCCAGAAAGTTTATGGACTTATTTTGTTCAATTTCTACTGTAAATTTGATATTTTTATGTATTGAGTTAATGTGAGTAATGAAGTTATATAATTGTCTCGTAGTACCAGGAAGCAAGCTAAAATGTCATCTACACATCGGTGCCAGTAAACAAATTTTTTACTAAGGGGGTGTTTATGAATTATCTTTTCTATATTATCCATGAAAATCTCTGATGAAACTATCACTCTTGTTGATAACTTGCTCACTTACAATAATACTAATCCCATAATTCTGTCTGATATTATAAATTTATTAAGAGTTTGTTTAAATCAAAATTATTTTCATTTCAACGGAAAGGTTTATAACAGTAAAGAGGGTTTGATTATGGGCAACCCTCTCAGCCCCCTATTATCAGAAATTTTCATGGATAAATTGAAAATTTCTCATTATACCTCCATTCGTTTGAAAAAGCTACTCTGTTAGCGAAACGCGTCACAACTTTAAGGTTAAATATAATATGTAGATTAAACAAAATAAAATTGTTTGATTTAATAATTTAATACTTTTTTGATATTCTGGATAATCTGCCACTAGGACATAAAATAATATTCCACGTGAAACATTATGCCACTGTGCCGATTTTGATAACAATTGATAAATATATAGTGAAATTATTAGCAAACAAACAACTTTAACGCCTCTTATCTTTTTTTGGTACAAACAATCTACCCTGTATTACACATAGGTTACCTACAGCGAAAGTTCCACAATACATCTACATGCATCAATAAGTTGAAATTTCAATTACATTTGTGGAATATCCTTTTCTCACTCATAACTTGTAGTAAATTCTCTAGCTAACTCAGGTGTCTGTTTTTATTCCCTCACTCGGTACATAGTAAAAAACTGTACTTTTCATATGTAAGAAACTGATTTAAGTAGGGTTAAAGATATATGTAGGGAATTATTAGCAATTTTTATTTAAAGTAACGTAAATATTTTTGAAATCAACAAATATACAATGCGGTATATGTATGGAATAAATGCAATTTTAGCGTCATTATGTACTTTGTGGAAAAATATTTTTATTCTCAAATTGACCATTTACAGTATGACAATATTATCCCACTCCAGTACCCTCTCTGAATTATAAGCACCCCCTCGAAAATTTTAAATAAGAAAGGGGGTCGTGTGGCACCTGGTTGGAAAGGGATTTTAGTCCTCTGTTCAGCAATATGAAGCCTTTTTTAAAATTTGGTACAATCATAACTGAGAAAATTAATTTTTCGTGCAATTGCACGCGAAGTCAGTATTTCGCGTTCTCAGCAGAGTCCGCGAAATTCAATTTCGCGGCCGTTACCCATAGCAACGGCTGCGAAACCAAACGTCACTTCCAAATTTGACATTTCTAAAATACTACAAAGACAAGGATTATTTATTATTTTCATTGAGTTTACAACGCTTTTGAGTTCAGGAGGAGTGGAACGATTGCACGAAAAATAGTGTGTATGCCATGGCCGCCAAATTTTTTAACGACCTCAAGATTATTTTGCCCTGGCCGCATGCGGCCTCTGCGATAACTGTTCTTTCGGTACGTTAAAATAGTTATTTGTATGCCTAGGCCGCGAAATACCTTTTTAACGTACCGAAAGAACAGTTATCACCGAGACCGCTTGCGGCCGAGGCAAGATAATCTTGAGGTCGTTAAAAAGTTTCGTCAAGAAAACATATTTGTATTCTGTGTAAATTTTAATTTTTTTAAAATCGCAGAGCGCTTTCGGCTGTTAAGCCATCTTTAGTGCTTACCTGCAAGTAAGTAATAAAGTTGGAAAATGTAATAAGAAGTAGGTAAAGAATTACTTACTCGTCAGGTAATTTTTACAAGAAACTTTTCGATAACACATTGACGTCACAAAGTAAAATATCTTAGGATAACATTAAAATTAAAATGATCCCCTGATTAGGGTGTATTATATCTAGATATTGAACATTTTTAAAATTGTTAATATTTTCTTAGACTGATCCACGAACACGTGTTCGTCTAACGGATGTTGAAGTGACACTCCTTCAATTTTAAATTAGCAAATGACAATCAAGTGAACACAGAACTCAATAAATCCAACATAAGTTTAAAAATGACATTGTAAAAAATATTTAATGTCCCAAAACAGATATGTAAATTTCCTAAATAAAATTATAAATAAATAATTTGATATTAAGGTCTAATGAGAACCTATCAAATTATAAGATGCTGAAAAAGATTAAGGGTCTAATGAGAACCCACTACTAAATCTAATTCAAAATAGAAAATTCTTACACATGTCAAGTCAAGAGGGATTCAAAAAGTAAATAAATTAATTTAAAAACTTGAAATGCTAATGCAAATAATAATGAAATCAATTATCTGAGAATGATTCCAAACAACAAACTTAAATAAACATTGTAGTCTGGTAGTCTCCAATAACAAAAAACATCTAAAAAGGGAAAACAGATTTGATTAAAGTCTAATGAGAACTCAATATTCAAATCTAATTCCAAAAACGAATAAGATTATGGGTCTAATGAGAACCCGTTACCAAATCTAATTCAAATTAGATAACCTATTAATAGTCAAAGGAAACTCCAAACACAATAACCATTCGAATAATGAAGTATGTAAAAACAAATTACAGAAATTATTAAAAAATATTTAAATCTATAGAAACTAATGGTCAATTATATATCAAGTAATATCCCAAAAACCAATGTGAGTAATTTTCAATGAAAAAAATCTGATTTAGAGTCTAATGAGAACCCATTACTCAAATCAACTACTAGTCAGAAAAAGATTAAGGGTTTAATGAGAACCCATCACTAAATCTAATTCTGTGTTTTCTGATAGTTGGCAACTGATTGGAAACCGCAGATTTTTTACTTCGAGCAAAGAATTTTTAAATCACCAACTGCCAAACTGTTTCTACGAACGCTTTTTTTAAAATGTGCATGCCTCTGACGGTTTCTGATAATTTCTGACTGTTCTACGAACAAACCTAATACAAACTACAATTAATGTTAGTATTCATCCTAAATAATATAAGTCAAATCGGGGGATCTAGCCGGCCATTCGATCGTTCAACGCCTTCCAATGCACCTATTGGAAAAAACCTCGTTTAAATAATTTTCAACTGTACGTGCAAAATGCAATAGAGCTCCGTCTTGTTGGTAGTAAATAGATCTATCTCATTTGGATGATTAACGTCAGGAAAAAGTCTTTGTAAGGTAGGCACTAAAAAGTTGATGAAAAAAATCTAGATAAAATTGTATTGTTAATGATACCAGCCCAAACGTTCACTTTTTCAGGATATTGAGTGAACGTCACGCATCTATTGAGGATTTTCTCTGCTCCAATATCTACAGCTCTGTTTGTTAACCGTTCCGTTCAAATGAAACGTCAGTTCATCAAAAAAGACTATTTTGTTCATAAACTGCAAGTCTGCGTTCTCTCTGTCCATCATCAATTCACAGAATTCTGAACTTTGTAGAGGTGCTATTTTTCTTTATACAAAACTCTCAAAATAGATGATTTACTCACATCATTGTCGGCGGCAAGTTCTTGAGTTATCTTACGCCGATTTTCCCCAATCTCTAGAAGTACATCTAATTTTTTTTCATCATTAAATCGAACATTTCTACTTAGTTCTCCAATATTTTTTACATGTCCAGTTTCACTAAACTTTTTTTTTTCAATTTTGCTAACTGTATAGACTGCAAAACGTGTTGACCATGGTATTTATTATTAAAAATTTCACAAACCTCCTTTTGAGTTCTTGTTTTATCACCACCACCAATTGAAATATATATTCTTCGAGTTTCGGACAAATGAACATCAATTAAATTTAACACGCGCACAAATATTATACTGACGTCTTTTATTAACTTCAAATACCTAAATGACAGCAGCCTACACTAGATTCAATTGTTTATTTGGCTTTTTGACTAATATTTTAGTATCTTCAAAGATTTTTTCCTGATATTTAGCAAAACAGATACGAAAATACCTGATTATTTCCAAAGTATATTTCAATAGACCAGGCAATATTGCTGATTTAAAAGTTAGTATAACGGAAGAAATCAACAAAATAACCCCTGAGGTCATACAAAATGTAGGAGAATTCCAAAATCGTCTCGGTTATTGTCAAGAAGTGAATGGTGGTCATTTTGAACATTTAATTTAATTGTGAAGTACATTTAAAAATACACTCTAAATATTATGCCACATTATTATCTTCATTCTACGTAAAGTTTTGTGAGAGAGACATTATCAACATTTCAAATATTGATTTTCTCAGTTATTATTGTACCACATTTAAAAAACTTCATATTGCTGAACATAGGGCTAAAATTTCTTTCCAACAAGGTGCCACACGACCTTCTTTCTCATTTAAAATTTCCGAGGAGATGCTTATAATTCACAGGGGGAGCTGAATGGGAATTATATTTTCATACCGTAAATTGTTAATTTGAGAATAAAAATCGACCTGTTCTAGGTTTTTTCACATAGTACATAGTAACGCTAAAATTGAATTTATTCCATACAGATGGACCTCATTGTATAGGGCGTCCTTTTAAAAACAAGATGAAATAACATGTGACAATATTGGACTACGAATTGCTATGACTATAGATTTGGACACTAATCTATTAATTTATTTGTTGGGAGTAGTGTTGCATTTAGTCTACTGCGCGGAAAATTCAAAGGTTCGAATGCGATGAGTTTTACTTCGATATGATGGGTTCTTTAACTCAGACGTACGATACAAAAATTTGTATGTAACGTTGTGTCATACTCAGTACAGTGAAACAGCGGATGGTAAAAAGTCACGATTAATTCTAAACGACAGTGGGACTATTATAATATCGCGTCCAAAACACAATTACAGTTTATAATTCCAATTAACTCATCAAACCTACTATGCAACGATCAGCTGATCAGCTGCTTATGTTACTGGTAGGAGAACTGTCATTAGTGTATTTTTTAACTGGTCATACAAAATGATATGCTAACACCATTCAATGAGAAATCTTAATATCTCAATTTTTTAGGTTTTTGGACGTATTACCTGCCATTTTTGTATTCCTGTATATCTTTTTTTTGGAGTCTTGATGCTTTTAGGTAAGTTTTAAAATTTCATTTGACATAACAGAAATTTATAACTTTATTCAGGGGTATGTGAGAAATTTAATTGCTATTTTGTTTATACTAAACTAGCTAACCTGGCCACGCGTTGCTGTGGCTAACGTTTTTGTCATATTACGTTGTTGTAAACTACTCAAGTAGAACGGTAGGAGAACATCAGACATGGGCACCACCATGCTTTTTTACATTGATGCCGTTTGTAAAAAAACATGGCGATCTTCATGACTGATTTTCTACTACCGCTACCCCTTATTACAATGAAATTATTATTTACGAAAGAAGACGGAAACGTTTAAGCTGGTATAAAAATTTACTGGTTTGGGATTCAACAGATGTCGCCATCTGTTAGAATCGTTTGGAGCTAACAGATAATTGTGACTGTCAAATAATAGACAAATAATTTGCTATAAAGTAATATTGCGATCATATATTGAGATGTAAGCTATCCTATCTTTCAAGTTGGATCAAACAGCACACGGTGTACAAATTTGATTAAAATCCGTGGAGTAGTTTAGGAGTCCATTGCGGACAAACAACGTGACACGTAATTTATATATATTAAGATAATCATACGGCCGATTTGGTCATCATATCATAAGACAAATTCAATACCATGGTCAGAGAGCGCATGCAACAGAATTTGGACGTAGTGTCATCAAAATAGACTGAAGAAGTGGGTTTAAATATCTCCCTTCAATTATAATGGTCCAAATAGTGATGAGCAAAATTGGTCTTGGTCTTGCGAAAATGCGACTAAATGAACAATACCAAAACTGAATTATGCAAGACCAAATACGCTTTAACTCACGTGGGGGCTAGTCCGCGCATGATATCATGCAAACAATACTGTTGCCCCCCTGAAATATAATCCATTCAATTTTCGGCCTTTTAATTCCAATTTTTAGAATATAACAGTTCAAACGTACACCAGTTTCGAGTTTATACTCGAATCACAATCAAGTGAGATCTTTTTTCAACGATGGATTGTCAGAGGAAGTGATTTTGAATCAGCACTAAAAGGTCTTGTGGTATAACCCGCTTGATTTTTATGTTTAGTGACAAAAAGAAAGAAAGAAACTTATTCATCCTCGCAAATATACAATATTATGCCAGTTACTTATTTAAATAACAAACACATGTTTAGACACGTCTACAAGTTCGAAATTAAACATGATTAAATTCATTTCACATTTAAAAAGTTTTAAACTTTTCCAAATCAATGGAAGAGTGTTGTATATCTTACAATAATACATTTCTGTTTGCCTAGCAGTAGTTATGGTTGAAATAATACCCTTCTTGGTGTGCCTCATCGATTGTTAATGTCTTTCTAACACATTACGTAGGAAGAAATGGTAAAAAAGGCAGGTCTGTGATTAATCCTAATCGAAATATCACAATAATGAACCGTTTAAATGTATTACAAACGTTAACCCTAATCTTTGACTTACAAAAATTTGATTGGTTGATGTTTAAATTACGCTCAAGGTCAACCTATGAAGGCGTTACTTTCGTAGCGGCAATAAGTCTCACGTCTTTTTCTACTGTCACACTGACAGTTCTTGACAGGACTGTACTTTGTTGTTTACGGTCAATTACTATTTATGAAAAGTGAATATTAATCTTATTGTTTTATTCTGTGAATAATACAAAAATATGCATGAATACACGGAAAAACATCAGTATTTTGAAAGTTCTCAAGTATCTTCAGTATTAGAAAAAGAAGCTGGTAATTATTAATTTCATAGCCTTTTCGAATTTGGCTAAATACGATCCTGATGATTTTGTTTATCAAATTTAAGGTTAGCTTTATGTCAAAATAGCAAATAAAATAAACGACATGCCGAAAACCCGGATATACGTCACAATCGATGACGCACACCAAGAAGGGTATTATTTCAACTATATAACCTATCCTCCTGATCAATTTTTGTTAGTTTAAAGTTTAATCAGGTTTTTGTATTGTAGTGGTATATTATCATTGAGCCAGTGGTATACTTATGTTCATTTTTATGAACAAGCGTTGACCATATCCCTTAATATTTTTTCGGTACAATAAAGACATTATTTGCTGATGCTGAAAATCCCCATAGTAGTATCCCATATTGTAATCGACACTAATTAGACCTCAATATGCAATTCTTAAAACTTCATTTGGTATTATACTTCTCATCTTTTTCAAAGCAAAACGCCTTTTTAAGAGCTTATTACAAAGTTTATCAGTATGAGTTCTCCAATTTATTTGATTATCGATGTGAAAACCTAGTAGTCTTGCAGTCTGGTCTCCTGCAATTTCCGTTCTTTCAGTAGACTTGATTTATTTGGTTGTAGCTTCAACGCAGAACCCTGTGGAACCCCATGTCTAACCCCCTTTACATTAGACTTTCCATTGCTGGGAATAATATTGCCTCCTATTACTTGAAAATGATTTCACTAAATTTATAACAGGTCCCCTTATTCCACATCTTCTCAACTTTTTGATCAAGATGTTATGACATACACTATCAAACGCCTTTGAAAGAACACATAACATAAGCCTCCTAGAAACTCCTAAATATTTGTTTTTAACAATAGTGTGTACAACATCTGTTACTGTCTGTGTTGTGGTTTGTATTGATCTAAATCCATATTATCTTCCACTGAGAAGAAGTTCTCTCTCTTCTATAAATTCTATAAGTATTTGTTTTAATATAATTTCCAATATTTTTAATAAAATTTACATCAACAAAGCAAGTATTATCGGATGTATCATGGGCTTACTGACAATATCCCCTATACCTTTAACTAAAATGGAACTTTTTGGGGTTTTCAGTTGTTGGTCATGCAAAAACGGAACCTCTGAGTGATATACTTAACAATTCAGATCCGTCTTTGCTTGTTGACGGAATATTGGCAATCAGATCATCAATTGCCGATGCTGGAAAGTTATTTAAACCGTACAATTTTTTTTTATACATTCCTTGATTGATTATTGAAATTATTGACTATAGACCAAGTAGTTTTACTTAGATATATTATCGCTCTGCAATAACATATCATTAAAGTAGCCTAGTTTTGGCTTCTTTTATTGATTTTTCCACTTATTTTTCATAGTATTATATTCTGCTTTGTGCAATTTATTTCCCGTGATTATCCACATTCTTTTTTTCTATTTAAATCTATTCTCATTTTATCAAGTTCATTGTCAAACCAGTTTAGCTTATTTTCTTTTTTATTGTTGTATTTTTTTAAAGGACCCACTACATACATCATTTCATCTAGAAATTCATCCTTCATAAGATTTGATTCTAAGTAGTGTTAAGTAGTAAGATTTATAAAAATAGCATAAATACTAGATCAATAACTCTTCTATTATGTATTGAATATTATAAGAAGTACAGCCATTTAAAAGGGTTCTTTTTTCTTTTGAGTTACTTGAAAAATCTACATCTACATCTGTTACTTACATGTTCGAGTTGTTCATATGACTCCATAAAATGTTGAAAACTCCCCTTGTCACTAAAATATTTGATATCACTACGAATGAAAATACAGTGTTTAAACAAGAGTACCATCAGATTTTCTTATCAAAATCACTGAAAAGTTTCTTCAAAAAAAATTACAAATAGATTCCTTCTTCAGAAATCCTTCACATAGCGCCCCCTGTTACAAAATGTAAAATAGTGAAACAGTAAAATTATTAGCAGAAAACGAAAAAAAAAATTCAACTTTAGCGCCGTTCATCTTTTTCCACAGTAATAATTATTTTATTGAGGTTCATATATTTGGTTCTATCAAAATTATCGAATATTTTGATTTCATAATTTCCTTTTGGACAAATAGGTGAATTTTGATGGATCAAGTCGTTTAAATGCTATGAGTTACGAAAAACAGTATACACAAAAAACACCTTGTTTATACAGTTATGGACAAAATTATCGATTATTTTGATTTCCATAATTTTGTTTTTCGACAAATAAATTCTGATGCATCAAGTGATTTAAATGCTATGAATTACGAAAAACAGTTTCTTTAACAATATTTCGGTGCACAATAGTTATTTATGTATCAAGGGCGTAAAACAGGCGTTTATGGACCGCAACGTGTAAGTAAGAGCCCGAGCCGCAAGGCGAGGGCTATTAACACGTAAGGTCCATAAACGCTGTTTACGCCTGAAATACATACAATATTTTATGCACGACCGTTTTAATAGTCATTTATTAATAAATATACAAAATTTTATGCACGACCGTATTAATGATAGTTTATTAATAAATATGTTTTATTTTCTATTTTTCACCTTTTGTGAGTAGGTTATTGTAAATGTTTCAAGTTGGATAAATTTTATACCTCGATATTATTATAACTCACCCTGGATAACAATCTACCAAATCATTTGTATAGTTAAATAAAAATAAGTCTTATTGAAACTAATAAGATGATAAAACAATTTCGTAGCAACTTACAACAGAGCAAGGTAGCAAATCCTAACATTTCTATTGTGTTATTCAAATTGTGTTATCAGTATAAAATTATAAGTGTGAGGATCTTATGTTTGGGCTTTTAAAGTTATCATTTCTTTATTAAACTCATATTTTGTTAATTGTACCAAATATTTCCATGATAATAAATAATAATAATAAAGTTTGATTTACTAACTACATGTGCATTTTTAAAAGAAAAAGAGATTTACTTTACCGCCCGGAGGGCGGTAAAGTAGTCCGCGGGCGGTAAAGTGACACTTTACGCACGCTAAACGTATTTATAATCTGGACTTTTTCGCCCGGTCGTGCATAAAATTATTTACCTCATACTTAAATGCTATTTGGATGACAAATACGTGTCTTAGATTAGATTAGAGCATTATTAGTAACGAGTATTCCGCTCCGAGATTTAATTACTGCTTGCATTCTTGAGGAATTGCGTTCCATTCATCTTGGAACAGGATTTCTTCGTCGTATGCGGCATTTATGATAATCCCATATGTGTTTTATTGGATTTAAATCGGGGCTATTTGGTGGCCAATCTAATCTTTGAATTTGTATCGCATCAAGGTAATTAGTCACTATGCAAGCTGACCGCGGTCGAGCATTATCGTGCATTAATATGAATGTATCGTATCCAATTTGGCCGACATACGGCTAAACATGATCCTACGGTATGTTTTCGATATACATGTTACTAATCATTCGTCCAATCACTTCCACGAGTTCGATGCGTCCCTCCCAACTAATACCTCCACAGAACATTTTACCGCCACCGCCATAACTAATTACTACTCTTATCGGTGTAAAGAACATTATGGCAAATTCTAGTCGACAAGTTTTGTGATTTGGGAGAAGACATGAGACTTTGGCGGGACATTTTGGCCCTGAACCTGTTTCTTCCAATCTTGATACGTCTTTGAAATATTCAATACTCTAAATTGATCTACCCTGAGACTTGCAATATAGTTTATTAGAGATGCTACCATCGACTTGCTTGATGAAAACTAAGGCATTGCGACGCAGTGTTCGATACTCTCTTTTAAATACTTATGAAAATTACAAATTATATCTTACTCGGTAAAAAATATTAAGCCTTTGCAGGAACTACTTAATTCACTGATTAAGAAC
>CAJUYH010005921.1:0-21657 GCA_910591685.1 Galerucella tenella
GTTTATTCGATAAGCTAAAAGATAATGCCACAGTAGAAGAACGAACCAGTAGTAAGTATAATTGCCAGAGCTTTTGATGACCTTGAACGGATCGCTTTACGATTCATTTTACCATAGGCGTAGGTGGCATAAGTTTTAAAATTACTTGAACGTGTTAAATGTTTTTTCTTAAATATTGTAGAACAGTACACTGATGAGTGAATAAAACAATAGTCTTATACAAAATATTTATTGGTTTTTCCATATTACAATTTTCATTTTGTTATGATTTTTAAAATTTTTATTGACAAATTTTAATGTCTAATATAACATTTTATTGGAAAATCAACACAAGGATGTACAAACTATGTTGTTTGACTAATATTTATGAGTGATTCAACAATATTATCTTCCGTAGCAACTTTCTCAAAAGTCATTTGGAATAATGTTTCTAATAATGAGATGTATTGTACAAAATTTCCATGCGGCATATTCAAGTTTCCAAAAGTATCCTTATTCGTATTTTCATAAGCTCTAAGGTAACAGTATAAAGACGAATCGTCTAAATTCGGATACGCTTGTGAATACGTCTCACATACGCTGCATGTATGAATTTCCGAACATGTTTCAATTAAATAACCACAAAAGTAGCGAACAAAATTCTTTTCCAATAAATCATTTGTCTGAAGGTCTTCAGGCATTGCAGTATTTGATGAAAGGAATATTGTTGGAATAGCCTTTTTTTAAATAAATTTTCTTTTATGAGGTTGCATAATCATGTCTGGTTAAAAATTAGCACCACATAAACGATGACTACTATTGTATAGAGATTATAGTTTTGGCATTAAGTCAGGCCTACCGCATGCTTCGAGCCAAACTTCAGCTTTGAAACAAAAACAACAAATTAAATCATTGCATGAAACTAAGGCTCATAAATGTAATATAAAGATCAAATAATAAAGTATTATACTAACAGTTTCTCACCTTTCTGAATCAGATGGAAAAAGGTATAATTTTCCATCACAATTATAATATTTATTGTTACATCCACGAACTACACACACAATATCCGTTTTCTTCTTTTTAATGGTATCCATTGCAAAAAATGCTTATAAACTATAAAAATAATACCGAAAACCCGTAAAAATATAAGCTGTAATAAATAATTCGATTCGCAAATTCACCACTGGCACTTTGGTTGGATCGCAGCACAGCACTGGCCGCCGGATGAGATACTCATCCGAACGACGTTGTAGGTCACAGAGAGCTCGACAGTGTAACGTCACGAGATAACATACTGGTTCGTTCCTATATTGTGATAAGGCCTAAGGCAACATTCGTAATCAATTCGCTGACCAAATGGCACTTTGGCAAGCAACTTAAGCAAGACCAAGACATGAGGATCAGTTTACGTATGCTTTTAGTGGACCTTTTCGCTGAAATAATTGATGCTTCCTTCTCCATACCAACCAAAAATTGTCGACAAGGAAAATTAAAAAAAACTTTTTTGGCTCAACTTAAATTTTCGACTGACTCATCAATTTTAAAAATTCAGTTTAGGTTCCTACAGCTTTAATCGGAGCGGTCTGAAACTTGGGCGTTAAGTTAACTATACAAAGCAATTAATTTTGATATTTGATGTTTGTTGACAGGTGCCAAATATGTACACACTTCGTACCCGTACACTGCCTGTCATTAATACGCTCCTAGTTGAACGATCTATTCTGAACCAAAAAAAACCTCCAAAATCCATAAATTCAATAATTTACGTTACACGTCCGTGTTTGGGTAGGGGAAATTCAATTTTTTTACCAAACTGGATTGATCCAGTAAGTACGAAGCAAATTGAAAATTTTTTAACGAAAATTTGAAACGTTGCCGCTTCTTTCTAAATTTAACCATCTCTTGAGGATTCTATTGAATCGTAAATTTTGGATTATTTTTAGCATTAGAATTTGTTTTGTCGGCACTTAAATCGGTACCTTAAATCCCCCACATCAAAAACACAAAAATAATTTTAATAAAAAACTTGAAGTACATTCCCTATTTTTAGATTCACCGCAACGTATTTAAAATATACAAATTGAAAATATATAATAGACTCAGTAATAATAACCTAATGTTAAAAAAATATATTACCTTGGCCATTAAGAAAGATTCGTTTGACGTAAGTAAATAAACAAAACATAACAAGGTCATTATATTTTCGTTCCATTTGTATATTTGAGGTAACGGAATTATGGAAATTTTTCAATCGATCCCATTCGATAATATCGAAACTAATTGCGGCATAACAAATAGGTAGGATAGCTGATATTATACTTAGTGTGTCGAAAACAACGAACATCTTTTCATAAAGGCCTTTAACTGGTTTCAATCGATATATTGATTATAAAGCGAGCTGAAACTAAAAGGTTGGTGAAATTTGGATTATCATGAAGATACAACTGCAGAACTTTTTGAAAACTGGTTCATAAAATACTTCAACCTAGAATTGTATCTCCTATGTTGTCAGCAGTGACTACTGTTTTAACTGCCATCTGAAGTTTGGCCGCAGGAACTATAAAATTCAGCGGGAATTTTAAATACCAAGTTGATGGAGAATTTTATCTTTTTAAAAAATAAGTCGACTGTTTACCTAAAGAACACAAAATTCAGCTGCTTATAAAAATATATAAATTATAGCTGATAATATTTCGCCAAATCTTGCATCAGAGCTGAACATAAGAGAATATTTGGCAAACTCTTGTTGATGCAAGATTTGGTGTAATACTATCAGTTATAATTTATATGTTTTCATAAAAGCTGCATTTTGTGTTCTTTTGGTAAAAAGTCAATTTATTTCTAAAAAACTTGTGCAGCAGAGTAAGAGCTGAAGCAACATAATGCTAAATTTTTGCAGAAGGTAAAGTTTGCAATATATTTATAATTTGTGTGTCTAGGAAAAAGTATATGGTGAACGACGAATACTATAAATAAAAAGACTTTGGGGAATTAAATATTTATTTAGTGATAATAACAGCATTTTTAACACACATACCCGCATATATAACACACAACATACTACATAACTGGATTATTTCCCAATATTCTGCTATTTTTATTCCTAAAATATAAGTATTTTGTGTTATTTTTTTATCCATGTGGTCTAGCATCGAGTTCTAAGCAATTCAACAAGGCGGGTTACGTATGAAGTACCTATACTCATTTATAAGGTGTCTTCTCCTTTGAAAGCGTTTTTTTAGAACAAAATTTGATATATCTGCTTTCATTATTGGATCAACAAATGTTGAATCCTTGTTAGTATCCATGAATTTTGAAAATTTCATATCATCTCCTCTTGAAATAGTATTAGGTTACTTTTTTACACCATAAAAGGAGAATCCTAATTATTAATTAACCTATAGACTTGCACCTAATATTAGACTTAGTAATTACCTGGAATGAATGAAGTAGGAACAGCTTTTCTTTTTAGCCTCTTTTTCCTGGTACTTTACAGTCATCACTAAAGTGTCTAACACAAATACGAGAATTTTGGTATATTTGTTTCGAAGGCATGCAGTGTAACTTCACATTATTAATATTTCTCAGCCAGGAGTCAAATACTTCAGGTTCACGTTTTGGAAACCGATGTTAAGCACTCGTTTTATCTCAGCAAAACGGAACACAACAAAGTTTTTTACGTGGTTTGTTTATTTTTCCTTCCATTTTGACATCTTGACATTACGATTGTTGATGATCAGTGCCCTCTGCAGTTTGGCCGCATCGTAACTTAAAACATTCTCTCCAATCCCAGTTACAATAAAGGTTAAAGTATTTTATGAACTGGTTTCAAAATAATTTTATAAAAAATATTGTTTGATAAAAATACAAAAAGATAGATATCTCTGTGAATTTGATCATTTTTAAGATAATTTTGAATAGTTCGCCACTTGCGATCTCTTTCTTCTACAGCAGCTGTTGGCGATATGATTTATTGCAATTGGCCCATCAATTTTATGATTGACGGCAAAAGTGAAGACGATATACTTTGAGACAAACTATACCGGTCAGTTCGTGCAAATTGCAACGACAGAGAAGATCGAAAAACGATAAAAACTGTGGTATAAGTTCATTTACGATAAGTTTGCAATAACAAAACATGACAGATGTTTTACATCGTTGCCACGTTGTAATTTTTTTCCAGTTGTTGGTATAAAATTATGTTGATAAGTTGTTTATTGTATAAAATTACATTTAACTGAAAAATAAGAGCAGAAATTATAAAATTTTAATTATTGAATACATGTCCAAGTTTAACTGAAAAATGTTATCTTCATGCACATGTTGAATTGCATCGTACTACTACTACTAGTGCTATGTGCAGGCGAGCCTTGTCCTGGACAAACTCAAGCCAAGGTTCCGGTACTGAGGCCACTGGCGGGACAATTGTGCTATTCCTGCTACCTAGACGTCTATGAAGCCGAGCCCTTCAATAAAGGCCACAACCTTTTTCAATGGATATCTGCTTGTGTCGCCAGGGGCCATAACAGGGACTCCGAAGATTCGCCTGCGTAGTACAGCCCAGTGTGGACACTCTAAGAGAACATGGACTGACGTTTCGTCAGTCATGCCGCAACCCCTACATAGGGAACTTTCCTCCACTCCTAAGCTGTGGAGGTGTTTCCTCATACAGCAGTGCCCTGTTAGGAGTCCTGCTATCTTCCTTAGCCTACTCCTTGGTAGTTCAGTAGATGCCCTGGTGTGTCCATCAGTCCATCCCTTCAGTAGAAGTTTGGATTGTCTAGGACCCTGCAGAGCATTCCAATGAGCGAGGTGCTGATTCCTCAGCCACTTCTTCGTCTCCTTGCGTATTTTTTGTTTTGTTAGGCCCAGGGTCGGCCCCGGGCCGCAGAAAGGAGCTGCCGCCCCTTCCGCAGCCAGCGTATCCGCCATCTCGTTGCCTTCAAAACCAGAGTGGGCTGGAATCCATTCTAGCCGCACCACGTTCCGCCTTGCAAGATTAGCAAGTCGTTCTCGACATTCGCTAGCAAGTCCTGAATTGCTGGTATGCCCACTCAGGGCTTTAATTGCTGCCTGACTGTCGGAGTATATGGTATATGGTGAATTGCATCGTTATTGCAGTATTAAGTAACAGTGTATTTATTGAAAACTTCCGTCTCTCACAGAAGTAATAGGAATTAGCGGTCCACCGTTATCTCGTTCTCTCTCAAAATATGATATTAGGGATGCTACCATCATCTCCTTGCAACCACTTGATAAAGATTTATACATTGCGACGCAGTGTTCGATACGCTCTTTTGAATAGTTATGAAAATAACAGATTATATCTTACACAGCTAATAACAAACTATAAAATGCGAATTAAAACAACAAACCAACACAAGAAATTCTGATAGAATTGTCTGATCTTGACACCATAAGTCTGGCAACCCCGGACACGGCAGCCAACATTTGTACCGTAACTTTCCCCGTTATATGATTAATTATTCCATTTACACTTTGGATATTTAGATTTTGTTCAGTGGCTGCAATTGTCACTACAAATGTCAAAATTGCAAACTTATCGTAAATAAACTATAGTCTATATAGAAAGGACAAGGAGTAATAAATCATTCATTTAAGTAGATTTCATAGACGTACCAAAATATATTTTAAGAGGGTATACCGTAAGGTACATTTTAAATTGAACGAATGAGTTGCAGCTATGCTAAAGAATATACGATTTAGGTCAGAGGTAAGGGGATGTACTAATTTTAATAAAAAAAGTTTTTTGGAGAAGAGACTATTTAAGAAGCATTCGACATGCCAGAGAACAAAATTTGAAAATCTTCTACTTAGACGAAACATGGATAAATGCTGGATATACAGTTTCCAAATCTTGGCAAGATGAAAACATTAAAAGCGGAAGGCAGGCATTCGTGGAAGGTTTGTCGTTAGGTTTGCAGCCACCATCTGGAAAAGGAAAAAGACTTATCATTGGCAATGTTGGAAGTTCTGAAGGTTTTGTTGATGGTGGATTATTAACTTTTATTTCAAAACGCACGGGGGACTATCACGAAGATATGAATGGGGATGTCTTCGAGGAATGGTTTGTTCAAATGTTGGATCTGATTCCAAAAGGGGCTGTTATTGTTATGGACAACGCAAGTTACCATTCACGGTTACGAGAAGCATTGCCCACAAGTCGTTGGCGTAAAGCAGAGCTTTTGGAGTGGCTTATTTCGAAAAATATTAAGTTTCCAAAAGATCCACTAAGGAAAGAACTTTACAGAATTGCAAAAATGAACAAGAATAAATACAAAACCTACATTGTAGAAGAAATGGCTTCTTCTCGTGGTATATCAGTTCTTCGACTTCCCCCTTATCATTGTGAACTTAATCCCATAGAATTAATATGGGCTCAGGTAAAGGGGGAAGTTGGAAAAAAAAATACTACTTTTAAAATAAACGATGTTGTGAAATTGTTTGAGAGTGCTGTAAGTCATGTTAGTAAGGAAAATTGGACAAACTGTATCGAGCATGTTATCAAAGTAGAGGCAAATATGTGGAAAATTGACAATATTTGTGATGATTTAATCGACCCTATTATTATTAATGTCAACAACGATTCTTCCTCTTCCGAGTCGGATATAGAATAAAATGTAAGTAATAAATGTATTCCAATAATTATTTCTTTTCATTTTTTATTATATTATAATTTAAAACGTATTTTTTTCCCAAAATACACACCACTGCATTGCGTAATTGCTTATCTGCTAATCCTTTAACAATGAAGAAACCCTAAACTTTGCTACAACTGAAACAAATACGGGGTCGATCTACCTGGTTTTTAGATTTACGGAAGAAATGTAATTTAAAGTAAGAGATTTATCAAAAATTTCATGGTGCTCCCGGTAAAGGTTTTGCATACTTAATTAGGGTTTATTACTCCTCGTACTTTTTGCACATACTATATTGAGTTCATATAATACCCTTCTTGGTGCACGTCATCAATTGTTAATGTCCTTCTAACACATTGCGTTGGAATAAATGGAAAAAAGACAGGTCTGTGATTAATCCTAATCATAATATCACAATAATGAACCGCTCAAATGTATTACAAATGTTAACCCTAATCTTTGATTAGTTGGTTCAGATTACGCGCAAGAGCGACCTATCAATCGGGAGAAATTACAGCATTCAAAATAGGATGCAGACCTACCTTTCTGTACTTTGTTGTTTACGGTCAATTATTATTTATGAAAAGTGAATATCAATTTTATTGTTATATTTATTTAAGTAATTCAAAAATATACCTAGTTACACGGAGAAATATCAACATTCTGAAAGTTCTCAAGTATTTTCAGTTAGAAAAAGAAGCTGATAATTATTAATTTCATAGCCTTTTCGAATTTGGCTGAGTACGAATCTGATGATTTTATTTATTAAGAGGTTAGCTATATGTCAAAATAGCCAAAAAGGCTATTGAATGTACTTATTTCCTCTAGATCTTTACTCTCGAGTAATCGTTCCGTTAGTGTGTAAGCACTTGTTTTGTGGCGTGTTAGAATGGGTAGTATTTTTTATTGTTTAAGAGACGTAGAGAACAGTATGTGTCCATATTGATCTCGTTGTCGTACCCATTTTTTCACAAATTCTGTTGTATAGTTTGTCTCAAAGTATATCGTCTTTACTTTTGCCGGCAATCATAAAACTAATTGTGGTAGAGGTTAGTTGTTTTGAGGAATATCAATATCTTTGGGATTTCAGCGGTGCAGTTTAAACGCTCTCTCAGGTTTGGTCTTAGGTCTAGGCGCTTATATGTAATGGTGTATTCCTGGCAGTCTGTGAGAATATGTTTAACGGTTGAAGCACTATTGCAGTGACGGCAGACGGGAAGGTTTTCAGAAGATATCAAGTAACCATGTGTGTATCTAGTATGGTTGATCCGCAGTCGTCTAATGACAGCAGCTTCTCTCCTGGTCCAGAAATCGAGGGAGAGACAGCCGATTAATGGTTGTATATCGTTTTGCTGTTGTGCCAAAAATGTTACCAGGACTCCTTGACGGACTTTTTGAATAATAGTTTTATGTCATCTGGGAGCTGGAACGTTGTTGTGGTGATGGAAGAAGAGGCTTCTTTAGCATGGTGGTCAGCGTTTTCATTGCCAGTAATTCCAATGTGAGATGGGAGCTAGATAAGACAAACTGTTACATCATGAGCTGAGAGGGTTTGATAGATGTCATGGATGTTTTGAACTATTGGATGGTCAGTAAAGATAGTATTGAGTGAATTGATTGAGGAAAGTGAATCAGTACAAATGGCGACGCGCTTGACAGGAGAAGAGATTTGCTTGAAAGCTTGGAAGATGATATACAACTCACCAGTGTGAACGCTACATGTTGAGGGCAACCGATAGGAACCTATTAGTTCGTGGTTGGTTGTGACGGAGCAGCCAACACCAAAAGAAGTTTTTGAGGCGTCTGTGTATGGTGTTTTTTCTAATATTTCCAGAAATGCTTTCTTTATTAGTATGTTGGGCGATTCATGTTTATTGAACTTGCTAAGGGAGGTATTGAATAGAGGAAGTTGTTTAGTCCTAGGAGGGATATGAGGTTGGGGGAGCGGAGTGGTTATTGAAAGGTCGGTATTCTCAAGTAATGGGAAAAGAAGAAGGGCAATAGATTTTACTCTACGTTTAGAAGTAGTGTTGGAAGGATGATTATTCAATACCTACTATTAAGTTAAATAAACTGTAGCCAAAACCCGTCCTTGCCTTTTCACTCGGCTGTTGTTGGGTTTCATTTCAAGTAAAATTATTTTAAAAAGGTCGTAAATGGTCGTATTTAGAGTATTGCCGGCAAAAGTAAAGACGATATACTTCTTCCATATTTATTTTATAAGATGACCAAATCTATAAATAAATCTGAGACCACAAACATTCGTCACGCGAAATTTTAATTGAAAGCTGATTAGATTTTGAAAAAATATCTAAATAATAAAACATAATTTAATTGAGGAGAAACGATTACCTTATCTAAAACTATTTTCGTACTTTATTTACACTCGACTGATTAACTTCTGTTGCTTTATTTGCCGACAATAAATTGTATTCACGGCCTTTTGTCGATTATATCCGATTAATTTCAAACGAAACCAAATTAAAAGTTAATATTTTCAATAAAATAAAAATTATTTACGTAACAATATTTTCACTTTAATTAATACTAGCGAACCCACCCGACATACGTTGTCCTGTCCTGTCTCACCTTATTATACAAAGTTTATAGTATATTTCCTAACTAGTGTGGAGGAAAGTTCCACTTTTCCGCACGTGATTGCTGCTGGCCGAACGACGTGTAGCGTAGCGTAGTGAGGAAAATACACTTTCCGCACGAGTTAGGAACGCTATTTTTTATACGAGCTTGCGGAACATGTAAAAATAAAAAAAAACATTGAAATTTTATTAATTTTTATCAAAGCATAAAGATAAACTACAACATATACTTATGATTAATATTAATAATGGATTGGCAATTTGATGCATTATGTAAGTGGATCGCTGATGCTATTGGTTTTTTTGGTTCAATAAGATCGGTTGGTGAATCTATTGCCGATTTCTTGTGTCTAGAGGCTGGTTGTGACAAAATTGTTGTTGGAAGAAGTAGCCCCATATGCATGTTCTTTGTCGGGCGATAATATTTTGCTAGACATTTCCCCCGCATTTCCGTTGATTTTTCTAAATAGATACCCTTCAGCCAAGGCTGTCGATTTTCATCCTCCCAAACTTTTTATACTGGTAATACCTTCTCCACTATCTGCCAATATGGTAGCCAAAGACCGAAGACCGTATCACATTGTTACCTATTTTTGGATAAAAAAATCAGGTAGTTATTTTATTTATAGAAAAAATTTATTTCTTGAAAATTCGACTTTCCTGAATTTTCTTTCAATTTTTGCCATCAAATCCGCTTAGGTCATTGCAGCTCCATCTACCGTGACTAATTGAAAATCTATACCATCCAGTGACTCACTCCAATATATACCAAAACCGTTGATTGATTTAATTATTGGTATTCAACATGTTGCCGACAAAAATTGGGAATAACTTTCACAGATAAGCACATTTGGCAACAGCGGTTAGAATAGGGGGTACTGAATACACAACCATCGCTGACTGCGCCCAACTCTCTTTCAAGTAGTTTTTCTCATATTTTCCTTGACGTGCTTGTGTAAATCGTATGTCGCGATAAGATTTTCGATAACTTTCAAAAAAATCAAGCCCGACCGACTAGCAATAATCGAAATTCAATATTGTTGCATTTACCACCGTGATGAATTAAAAATATGCCGGACGTTGACTACGTGCACTACTTTTATTTGGAATGGTTTTTTATTCTGCGGGACTCACCGGGGGAATAATGGTCGAGAGTATTGTTTCGCTTTTAACAATGAAAGTTTCGAGGTATAGCAATAACGTAAGCCCACGTTAGCTATTAAAAAACTTGTTTCGTAATAATAAATACGAAAGAAATATGTTTTGTGAAACAATGAAAAAAATTTAATTACTCTCGTGTAAAATGAAAAAGATCTTTTTTTTCTTCATCTCCAGATTCCAGACAAAGACGGCATAAGAAACTGTTTTTAGTGTTTCGAATCATCTTGGAAATAAGGTGAGTTTACTCACAGCGCTATTCCATAAATTTATGATAACAATAACGTTAAATAATTGAAGTGCTTGAGTCTCTTATTCTCAAACTCATGTTTAGCGTGTATTGTGAAAAATATGACAGCCGGAGTGCTTGAGCCGTACACTTGATTCACGAATCCAGAATCACTGAAGTGGAGTGCTTGAGCCACGTGATACGTCCTGTTTTACCTTGTCATTGATCTAAATCATTTATGAGGGAGTGTTTTGACATACTTAGCACTTGTGGGTGACAGACACAGTGCATTTTGTGTATAAAATAAATAATCTAATAAATCAAAGAAATAATAGAATGGCACTAAATTTTTTATAACTATTGGCTCAACTTTTTTTATTCTAGAGTCAACTGTTCAGTTAAAATTCTACGAGTAACAAAAGTGATAATATATTAGTACGCACACAAATGTATTTAAATACAAAGTGGCCCAAAAGTCTGGGAAACGTATCTCGTACAAAATTTGGGGTAGGTACACCTATTTTGGGATACGTCGACTCTAGATTTGATATTTGCAATGTTGCCAGATTTTCCGTTTATCTTATGTTATTAGTAACTTGGGTTTTTCAAATTTATCACCCTGTATTTTCAGTCATTATTGGAATCTCCTATTTAATACGAGTTCAACCATATGTAACACTTATGATTTTAGGTACTCTAGAAGGAATAAAATATATAAAACATAGGTCTGGCAACGCCTATTTGTAAACTGAATTTTTCAAGTGTCTCCAATAAAAATTATTATTATCTTAGGTGAACGTGAAGGTCATTCAATTCTACCTCGTCCACCAATTCATTGTCCAAGAAATATCTCATCTAAATAACGCCGAACATTTACACCAAAATGAGCTGAAGCTCTTCATTTCTAAGTAGAAGTTCATATTTATCTGACGTCCAGTTTCCTTCGATAAAGAATGGCCCAATTAACAAAATCACAGCACTCTACATTACAAATTTTTCATATCTACATATATATTTTGCACTGTTTTATGTATTCAAGACTTTTTATTCTAAATAAAATCGTAAGTTTTTCAAATGGTTGAACTCGTATTGAACAGGAGATTTTTATAATGACTGAAAATGCAGGGTGATGAATTTGAAAAACCAAAGTTACTAATAATGAGATAAACGACAAATCTGGCAACATTGCAAATATCAAATTTACGTATCCCAAAATAGGTTTACACCAAATTTTATACAATTGGGACATTACCAATTGGGACATTAACAATCGATCCAAAAAGGTTATTATATGAACTCTACACAAAAAGTTGGTAATTCTTATAACTAGTCTCCAAGAAAAAAAAAAGAAAGCATACGTAGCTTTAGTTATAGATCGTGTTCTTGTACATACGAATTCGATTTGAAATTCGATGCGAAAGGCAGGTTTTTCCCCTTTCCTTTATCGCATTTTCCAACAAACGATTCTTATGTTAACCCCCTTAAAAACCGCATTTTTACGCGTTGAACATGGAAAATAAATTTGCTGATTTGCATACAAAAATTAGGTGTTCTGTATATACAATGCCGGAAAATGCAGATTTCCGCATGCATAAAAACAGTCCAGCTCGAAAAGCAATCATAATATTTAAATATGAAATATGTACAGAGTGATACAATATTACATACAATATATAATGTACCTATATTATAACAAGTTGAATTGTTTTATTTCATCATTTGGTATGGATCTACATCAACTAAAAGCCTCATCTATTCAATTTTTACAATATTATTCTAAATATCTTTGGGATTTTCTGGTGTTGAACTGCCACAAAAAAGTGATGATGGAGAAACATTTACTAAAAAAATCTATTCTGTCCACTTTTTTCTACTGACTCTCAGCTTTCAATTTAGTTGTGCCTTACTCTTAACCAAGTATAGAGCGCTGGAATTCTGTAGCGCTATGTATTTCCCAAATATGTCTTCTTCCATTCCACAGAATCTACATTCTTCTTCTCCAATAGTAGTCCGGTGAAGTTAGGTCGAAAGTTCTCGTGAAATGGAAAAGATTTCCACCAGAGGTTTTACTCTTTTAAATCAAAATATATGTAATATACACTACTTTCTTAGATTTGTGAGAAGATTCCCCTCGAGCTTGCGATGCAGCTTGCAAGCAAAGCTTGGAGCACGAGAAATGCTACAGTTTTTCGTCCATAACTTTTTTAGATTTGATTGTACAAAAAAATGTTGACATCAAATTTGGAGGGAATGAAAACTGAAAATAATGCGAAGTTGGCCAAAAGCACTGCGTAAAATGAATGATTACGCACAGAGCCAGCGTGCTTGTATATCTATATAATGCCTCTACTTGATCCCCGCTACCCTTCTACTCCGTTACTTCCCGGCGCTCGGTCATTTTAAGCGGTGTTCTCGGGCGTTTTTGGCCGACTTCACATTACTTTAATAGAAATCGAAATATACGTTTTGTTGCTCTACGTCTATATTTTTCAAAACCGTTTTAAAATTTGAAAGCGGACAATCGACAAACGCATCCAGACACTTTGAAAATTATCGTATGAAAAAATTAAAATTGCAATTGCGATAAAACTGACCGTCACTTGGCGTCTGCTCTTCGCGCATATAAAGGGCATACGAAGAACAACTTTTGTATCAAGTTCCAGCTCTTGCAAATGAAAAATGACAAAGATGCGAATTTTCAAAAAAATTACTAATTTTACGTTTTTTCCTGATTTTCTCGTTTCCTAATTATCCGATTGACTTTCTCGACCCCTCACCAAGTAGCAATTTAAATTCTATAAGGTCTGTATATATAAACAGCTACAAGATATATCTTATAGGATACTCAAATTTTTATAACGGTCTACAAAACAATTAAATTATCCTTATACAACTGAAAAGGACCCATTTTTATACAACTGTTTGGTTCTATTAAAAGTTTATACAACTCTTAATCGACTGCTTTATAATCATTTATACAGCTACTATAAAATGATTTAATAGTGTGTCATGTAGTCACATCTTTAAAATAGGATTGAAGCGGCACTATGAAGGTCTCACAAAATGGTTGTATAATGCAATATATTCTTTTATAATGCTGTTATTCCGAGCACAATGGAAATCTGTCATCTAGCAGTTTATAAGAGCATTTCATTTTTTAGTGAAGAATATCAGAACCAAATTATATTTCAACTTGAACGTGCATCATACATTTCATTTGTAGAAATGGAGACTTATCAAAACGACTTGGGCCGTTTGGGTGGACATCGATAGTAAAAATTGTAATTTCATTTGGATGGTTTAATAGCACAAATTATGATGCGCCGCAAATTTTACTGATAGATTATAGGTATATATTTAGCAAGAAAATGAAGCGCTTTAACTCTGGTTATAAATTTCAAGTAGATACTTGAAAAATAATAATAAAATAGAATATCCTAAATTTTTTTTTTAATATTTTAATAGTTTATCACTTCATATGGATATTCTTTCACAATATAATTCTCTAAATAATGATAAAGTCACATTTTTCAATATAGTTTCATGTTTCCAACTCAATTGCTCGTAATGGCGGCGATAGCGGTACAAGAGCTGCTTATTTAAACATGTCGATTTATAAAACAACAATTTTATCCCCAAGAAATGCCTTAAACAATATTTTATTGTAAAATGGAACCGTATACGATAACTGTTTTATAACGAAGAATATTTAGGCACTATACAACTAAAAATTGTTTTATAATGCAACGCAATTGAATGCTATACGATATTTATTATTCAACATTATACAGCTTCAATAAGACAAGCTTAAGTAACTATTTTATAATGTTGTAGCTGTTAGTTATATAGTATATAATAGAACTCTTAAGTCACTATAGAATCATTTAGGTAATACAACAATTTTCTTTAAAAAACAAAATTATCGCAACAAAAGGCTTAATAAAAACAAAAAGTCCTTAAAACAACGCCATTCGACTGTTATACAACAATTCAGTCCTCTCAGAATTCCATTTTGATAGTTGGGCATTTTGTTCGTATTTTAATTATCTACAATTAATCCTTGCATACCATTGAGATTGCTTCAGTACGTTTCACGCTATATGAAAAAAAACTAAAAAAATGAGTTTTTTTCGTTTTAAATGTTTATAACAAATTCTTGAACAACATTTGCGTGTCCAAAACATATTAAAATGCTACTACGCAATGTCTTTTATATGATGGCATCATTTTTTGTCAAAAATTACTATATTCGCATGCTCCGTTGCTTGGCCTAAAGCTCTACTGTATCTTCAATCAAATAATATTAGCATAATTCAAAAATATTTAAATAAACTAAGAATATGGTGAGTCATTCAACCATGTGGGTTTATTTTTAATATTTGTTCAAGGTGAAACGGTTGATTTTTACAATAAAACATTATTTGTTTACATCCTGATTGGCGATAAAAATCAATTATCGGTTAATTGTTTTCGAGGTTTCCTCTTTGGTGAAAGAAATCGAAAATAAAAATGCGATACGGATAGCGTTAAGTGAAGCTGGTAGAAGATATAAAGCTCTTTAAAAGTTATTATCAAGCAAATTGAATGTATCTCTAGGGTGTAATATTTCTTTTGAATGTTTCCAATTAAACCGAAACTGCACTGCGGAATTATTTTTGTTCCTATCGGAGACGTAAATCATCAAATTTTCGATTGATACCACAGTAACTATAGAGCAGACGACCTGGTAATTCTATTCCAAGGTAAATATAACAGTACAACCAAAGACAGACTCCAGATGGCTTTAAATGTAGTAACAGGCTGGACTGTAAAAGAAGGGCTACGTATTAGTCCTTCGAAAACACAGATAATTGCGTTCAACAGAAGAAGTAAAAGGGAAGGACTTGGCCCTCTGACGCTTCAAGGTGAACCAATACGATTGTCGGATGAAGTAAAATATCTTGGGGTTATCCTAGACCCAGGCTTAACTTGGAACCGACACCTCCAGCACGTGATCAAGAAAGCAGAGGTGATCTTCATGGTTGCCAGACGCACTTACGGCACTAAGTGGGGATTAGACCCAGCATGGTACACTGGCTGTACAAAATGGTTGTCATTCCCAGGATCACATATGCATCTCTGGTATGGTGGCCAAAGATCAGACAATCCTCTGCTATGCTAAAACGAAGCAAGGTCCAAAGACTTGCATGCATTGGCATTACTGGGGCAATGAGGACTACTCCTACAGCGGCGCTGGAGACAATGCTAGACCTTCCTCCGCTACATTGTGTCATAATGTGCGAAGCAAGGGCAGCACTAACCCGACTGGAAAAAGCATCAGACCATGACGTGGCACATGGGAGAGGACACACAGAGATGAGGCATTTTCAAAATGTATATCTTTCGCAAGAACTTCGAGATTGTCATCAAAGATCGAAAGGAGCTTGAGGAAGAGAACGCCTCACCACTTAGTAGAGCGAATGAACTGATCTGGTGTACAGACGGTTCAAAAAATGAACTCGGCACCGGAGCGGGCATATACAGCAAGACGAGCAAATATGAAGGGATCGTCTCGCTTGGCAAATACGCTTCTGTATTTCAAGCAGAGGTCTATGCAATACTTGCATGTGCAAGGGCAAATAATATGAGAGCCTACAACAACAGGCAGATCAGGATCTACAGTGACAGTCAAGCTGCCCTTAAAGCACTTCAGAGCTATAGGGTGACATCTCGGCTAGTATGGGAATGCGGCGAAGAACTTAGAAGACTGGCGACTCGGAACAGTGTAACACTGGAGTGGGTACCAGGTCATAAAGGAATCGCAGGCAATGAAAAAGCTGACGAACTCGCAAGAGTAGGATCGTCAACTCTGATGAACGGACCCGAACCTGCTGTGGGCATGCCCAGATGCTTAACGAGGTCATGGTTAAAAGGGTGGTTGAAAGAATAACACAATAAACACTGGAAGAATACTACCAGGCAAATACATGGGAAGAAATTCATAAAAGAACCATCAGAAAAAGTGGCCAAAGAACTGCTCTCAATGAGCAGGAACAAACTACGCACCATAACGGGGCTACTTACGGGACATTTTCCCACAAAGGAGCACCTAAACAAAATAGGGCTGTACAACGGAGACCTTACATGCAGAAGATGCAAAAAGGATAGAAACAGCTCTGCATATACTATGCAACTGTGAGTCGCTGGACCACAGAAGGCAGAAACTGTATGGCAGAACCCAAATGACTCCAGAAGACTTCTACAACCAACCAGCAAATAACCTGTATGAGTTAATACAGGGAACGGATTGGCTGAATAGGTTGTAGTCAGAACACTAGGAGTATCCAACGGAGGCTGAGGTGGTACCGGCGAAGGGACGGCTCCTAAAAAAAAAAATTTGAATATTTTTACAAAATTGTCTCTGGGAATTTAACTCACAATCATCTAACCACTGCGCCGCACACTCTTAAAAGTCTAAGAGATTATTTACTCATTATTTCGAGAGGGTACTCGTAATAATAACAATATTTTTTTGTATCTAAAATTCGGAAATCTACAACAATATGGTAAAACAAACATTGATTAATGAATTTTTTTGAAGTACATCAGAGAGTTGAACCGCACTCTGATATCGTATATACACTGTGTTCACTTGAATTCGCACCATATGGAAATTTTTATATCAATATTTTATATCATCAATTTTAGGAAAAAAACTTGTTCTTCGTGAAAAGTTCTGCATGTTCCGAAATATGGAATACAGTCATCAAATATCAAGTTTTTTCAGTATTATACAAAGTTTGTAAAAGAAAATATGAGGCTCGAATACTTTTAAGCGTCTGGAAATAGCTACACGGTTAGGTGCACAAAAAATTTAAAAGTTAAACCTGAAGTATGGCGGTTCGAATGTATGAATATGTAGTTCGACTTTTTTAAACATAATTATCCATTTTTTCATTAAACCAGAGCGAATTATAGAAAATTAAAAGTGATTTTGAACTTATTTTTCAACGACCTTTCCAATTATTTTTTATAAACGTTATTTGGTAAAAAAGTTAGCTCGCGTTTCACAGTTTTGTACAGGAATCCCTATGTCGCATCTTATAAATAACACAGTGTATAGGATGATCCATTTAAAAATTTGGGAGTGGTGACTATAGGGGGAGGGGGTTAAAGTTATAACGTTCACATATGAGCAAAAAGACGTGCTACTATGCAGAATAACTAATTATTAACACGTAAAGTGTCGCCATGATAAAAAAATCGGGTCCTAATGGCCGGACGAGTTTTTTCGGGCCATGATGGGCCTCATAAGTCCACCAGATACAGGCTAAATAGACTAAAATGGAGCCAAAACATTTAAGAATCTATCCCAATATAGTTTACATTGATTCGTTGGGACAGTACTAGCCACCGAGGCCAGAAGCAAAATTTGGTAGGGTGCCTTACATAGACCCACGTCACGGTAATATTTTTCCCCGAATCCACATTACCCAGCTTTCATTTGACTCCAGGCTCAATTTCCTAAGTGATTGACATCTACTTTTTATTTCTCATAATGAGTTCTTTTGAATTCAGGATTATTACGAGTCTTCATTACATAATATTTACAATACAAACATTTTATTAATTACTTAGCTGTTATAATCTACAATATAATTTGGTAAATGATAACATTATCGTATCTAATTTCCTTTTCCGAATAAATCTACGTTTCCTACAGATATAATTGTAACTGTAGACACGTGAATATACCAAAAAAATAAGTTAATAAATAGGTTAGGAAATGAAGCTCAAAAAATGGCAAAACCTCTCAATTTTCTCGTTCAACATCGATTTGTATAAAAATTTCACTCTCTAGTTCATTTTCTATACCGTGCCGTTGTACGCTTTTTGTTTTTTAAGGGTGAAAATTACGCCTTAAGGACAAAAATTATAAAATAACTTTGTAAACCTTAATATGGGTAAAATTTGGTTTGGATTGGTTAAATAATGATTGTTTTATGCTTTAGGACATTATATAACGTCACTGGAAAGGTAAACGGTCTAACGCGCCACCTCAAATAAAAATGAGTTAAGAACATCTGTAACAATGCGGTAACAATAGGGTAACAATTAGGCCCCACGTTGGGCGCCAATTTTGTTACCTATTATTTATTTAAAATAATAAGGCAAGATAAATTGCAACGGCGACTCAATGTGGAGAGCACCTCAGGTGTGAATTCGGAGACCAAAATAATATTAATTCAGGATTGAAGTTATATTGAAGTGAGATAATAAATGAAGTTAAGAAACGAAATGAATTTAATAAGATAATAAATCAAGTTAAGAAATGTAATTAAAATTAATCAAGAGAGGTAAGTGGGCGCCACCCTGAATAATATTAGTCGACTTGTTTTTCACATCACAACTCTCTATCAACAAACCTGGAAATGTTGGAAGGAAAGGAATATGAACAACGTTGTTAAATTTACAAGTTGTATAATGATTAAAAATATCACAGAAAAATATAAAAAAAATGATGGTTTTGTGTGTTGAAGCACGTTGGTTTTAAATTAGTTCACTTGTTACTTTCCTTAATTTTCCACGTGTCTGATGGAAACTACTTCGTCCGGAATTGGCAGGTACAAAGTTCCAGACTGTTTTGTGGTCTCAGGTATGTCTCAAGTAGCTCAGGTAACTTCAGGTACGAAATCTCAGGTACTCAGTAAGTTCCAGAGGTAGGTACTCAGTAAGTTCTAAGAAAGATACATTGTATCAGCAATAGTTACTCTTTTTTTTATGTAAAATTCAGAATATCTGCAGTAGGTAATTCGTTTTACAATTTTATTGTTTAAGCAATACATTTAAGAACGTGGTTCATAAAAAAAATATCCTGTATTTTACTATTAAAAAAAAACAAAAGAAGCAATAAAGAAATGTGAAAAATGATATTATTGAGGAAATCTTATTTATTTCCATTCATCAAAGGAAATCAAAGAAATAAAAAAAATATCTAAGTAACATAGAAACTAAATTTTATTTTACTACTTATTTCAACCACAGAAGGCGATAAAGAAAATGTAATGAAAAATTGTAATCCGGAAATATAATATTCTAAGTTGGTATTTAGATTGAATGAATTAGTTAACTAAATATACATATTTTAAAGACTTCAACTATATACATATGAACCTTTTATCACCTGTATAAGAAAAACTAGAAAAAGAAAAAGAACAAGATAAAAAAAATATCATTGTATGTGTGTATCTGGCGCTTATCACTAGAAGGGAAAACTATAAAAGCAAAAATTAAAAACGAAAAGCATATACGTAAATGCAACTTACCATTCACATTGAATGCACTTTAGGAAAGATACATTTTTAAAGAAAAGATAAATTTTAAAAACTCAACTGGACTGCTTCATGGTTCACAGGAGAAAGAAAGCTTATTCTCACTACTCGCTATTAAATTGTTGAACTATGCGATGAGCAATCGACATACGTTGTATATTCCTCTCCTGTTCACATGCTCCGCTTCGAGAAAGAATTTACATATTAGCAGTGTGTTCTTAATTTCTATCTCTCTATAAGAAAGAAGAATTGAAATATTTGACCAATATCAGTGTATACTGAACCTCACCAACGGAGATTATTCGTCGCACATTAAATGTAAAAATTTTGCCTTTCAGCGATGATCGGTGCTACAGGTTTTCGACGAGAATCACATGTTGATAAGGAAAAAGGACTGGCTACTCGCCGTCCGGTAGATATTTAAATATTCCAATGATAGTGGTCAAATATAACGTTACACATCCCTAAAAAGCCCTTTTTTCTGCATCGTTCAGTCAAGGTTTCTTAGCATTCTGATCACTTAGTCTCTGAAAAATGGATACCTATATTTTAAAGTATTGGCATAAAAATACACATTTTCCTAATTTAGTCAAATAAGTCAACTCTAATATTAAATAAACTAACATTCGTTATTTTAGTTTTTTATTAGAGAGATATTGCTTGTTAAAAAATGGTCTGTGGTAATTACGTTTGCGGTATTTTGACGTTTATTAAATGCGCGATTCACTTTACGTCTCTAACGCTAATAACGTTAGTGCTTCGCGTTTTTTACGGTTACATATCGTTGAGTGTTATTATAAACGGCACATAATTGTCCTGCGGAGTTGATAAAATAGCACAAATCGCATCGGATTTCTGAGGTTAAGGTTTTTGTTTATCATTGTGTTCATTGTTTAGATGGTGTTTAGTTTTGTGGTTTGCATTTAAAATATGCAAATAGTAAGGTTGTTTGGTTTTTGATTTTTTTTTCAATTATAAGTATACACAGAAAAAGACAGGATAAGTCTCTTCCTACATAACGCAGCGCTTCGTTATTGAATTACAGTAATGGCAATAGCTCTTATTTCCAAATAAATTTTAGGCAGACCGTTATTAAAATAGCGCTACGTAAATACCGCACCGTATGCGGTATTGCAATTGGCAATATCTCTCTATTATTTTCTATTTTGTTAGTTAATCCATCTTTTATGACATAACTTTATTTTGACTGTTGGTGAATTAGCATTATTAAAATATTTTTTGCGTGATCGATCTTTTTTGTTTATTTACAGCATCGGTTGTCAGGATGGTAGGTTGTGTTTACTGGTTTCTAAGTCTAACACGTCGGTAAGTGATTCACTTACCGTTCAGACGTCGGTAAGTAAATTACTTACCGACGTCTTAGCCCTACATATATTTAAGTGGTCCTAAATAATATATTACTTCATTCATTACACGAAAGGAACAAAAAAAAATAAGATCTATATTTTATTAATGAACAGAAACGAACAGAGCAATATAAAAAGTAATAAATAGCATGAAAACAATTTCACCAAAATGCAAATTTTATTTTAAACTTTTGACATTTCGCTCATTTCGAAGAAATTTGAATTATTCTTTTTTTAATTTCTTGGGAAATTAAACCACAATATTTTTAAATTCTTTATTTCAACGTTTCGGTAGCGTTGCAGCTAATCAGTTTTGTGATTTTGTGTATTGAAATGTGTATCGATTAACAACTA
>CAJUYH010005922.1:0-21654 GCA_910591685.1 Galerucella tenella
TCTTCCTAACCACGCAGACAGACTGGGTGCTTAGTGTTTGAGAACTTCAATCGAACTTATCCAGCTAGTCAAATATCATGTACCTTATACATTGTTTTTTCTGTAGCCAGCTCTTAGACTATTCCCCAGGTTGTGTGATGTGCATTCACATCTCCCCCAATGATCAGATGCGTTCCTTTGCCCCGACATCCTCTCACTAGTTCCTCCACTTCCCTGGATGGTGGTTGTTCAGAAGCATCTCCTGGTAGGTAGACCGATCCGAGAATAATCTCCCTCGGTCCCCCATCAGAGATGAATCTTACTTTGACCGTGGTCAGGTCTCTGAAACAGAAATGATTTAAAGGCAGTATCTTTATATTATTTCTTACTATTATACAAGTTCTAGGTACTTGGGAGGACCTATCGTAAATCAATTCCCCTCCTATCCCTGATAAACCCATAATTTTTCCCTTGTTCACCCAAGGTTCTTGTATGAGGGCCACATCGAATCCCCCCATTACTTTCGTAAGGACTGCAGATGCAGCCTTACTGTGCTGGAGGTTCGCTTGTATTACTCGTACCCCCGCCATCTGGTCCTCTTAAAACTCGGAAGACCACCCTTCCGAGACCGTAATATGCTCGGAAGCCCATCGTCTCCAGAGTCTTAAAAGAAGCCTCATCAATGGAGAAGGTCAGCGTTTGCCCCTTTCCATCGTCTTTTCTTCCTTTGAGGGTCCATTCCTCCGTTTTGAGGCTAGCATTTTGACTAGCCAGACGGTCCTTTAGAATGGACTCTTCCCTTATGGCACCTGGAACGTGCACGAGGACCAGGGGCCTTCTGGGGAGGTCTCCTGATCCAACAACTGTCAGATCAGCATCTTCCCAGAGCTCGCCCAGGCCTTCCACCGCGTTCCTGAGCCATTCCTTCGTGTATTCATTCCCACAGGTCATCCAGAGGACCCCTGAATGGAATGAAGTACGTTGGAATTGGAGTCGGTTTACGCTTCCCCCAGGGGTGTCAAACACGGCCTCCTCCAAGCGGTTTTGAATCAGTCCTGCCTGTTCCTGATTCAGGGTGTTTTCTGGATGGCGTCTGTGGATCACCGCCATCCCGAGATTTGCTGTTGCATCCTTATAGGAGACAGTCTGCACTTTCGTGCTCCTGTTTATTTTTTTGCAACATGCATATCAGGTGGAGTTGAGTTTTCAGATCGAGGTCTTTTACCTTTACCTGTCCCTTCTTTTCCACCTGTATTGGAGTGTCCCGACGTTGTCGGACCTGAGCTTGTCTTCATCAGGACTTTTCCTGACTTGGACATGCTATTTCCCGAATTGTCGGTTCATGCTCCTTTTTCTTTCCAGCTTTGTTTGGGTCTTTTTCCACCCATGTGCCGGCTGCTTTTTTCTGTTCCCTGATGAGTTTCTTCCTCTGGACACCAGATAGTTTTTTGGGCAAGGTCATGTTGGTTGCCTTACCCTTTTCTAAGGAGTCCTTCCCTCCTTGTTCTTTTGCCTTTGGAGTACAGACTTCAGCTACTGTCTCCTGACAACTTGTGTCATTACAGTCCATTCCTGTAACGTCTTGATTTCCTTTAGAGGAGTCCTTGTCCTCCTCTGGTGTTTTCCTGCTTTGGTCCATATTGTTCCCACGAGCAGCTTCGACGGATCTGCTACGTCGTCTTCAGGAGTATCTATCAATGACTTCCTGAAAGTCGGACCTACTGTCCAAAACGATTTATTTACCGTAATATTGCGTTTTCGACAGCATAATTTTGTATTAACAGGGAACATTGCAAAAATGTATCGCCAATTTTTGATCGAACTTCAGCAACGTTGCCTCCAACGAATTCTGTGGCGTGACAACTTTCAAGACAAAATTGGACATTTTGAATTGAACACAGTCACTTATGGAATGGCAAGCAGTGCTTTTTTAGCCACGCGTTGTCTGAACCAAATCTCAGAAGACACCTTGGACTCTTATCCCACAGAAAGTGAAATCATAAGAAATGATGTCTATGTCGATGACGTCATCACCGGTGCATCTACTGGAGAAGCTCTTTTAAATATTCGCAAAAATCTTATGAAGATATTTGAAACATACGGACTTGAATTAAGAAAATTTTCTTCCAATAGCCAATCTGTAATATCTGACATAACCGAGCACTTTACTCAATCTAAATCCTTAACACTTGATGAATCTCATCACCATAAAACCCTAGGCATATCTTGGAATTCCGAACAAGATATTTTCATCTACAACTCTAACATCGATCTTAACTCCACACCTGTAAATAAACGTGTCATATTATCACTTATTTCACAGATTTTCGACCCTCTTGGCCTTCTAGGACCTATGATTTTACAAGTCAAAATCCTTTTAATTATGGTTACTTAAAATCGCTTGGGATGATCCTGTACCCACAGAGTTTTTCCGAGTATGGAAAAACTTTACCCATCACTTATCCTTAGTTGATTATTTCAAAATTCCCCGCCAAGTCACAATTAAAACATTTGTTGCTTTTGAACTTCACAGATTCAGTGACTCTTCCATTAATGCTTTTGGAGCCTGCATATATTCACGTTCTATAGATTCTTATGGCAATATTTCTGTTCATCTACTAACTGCTAAGAGCCGCGTAGCTCCTTTAAAAGCCGTAAGTTTACCACGTCTTGAACTTTGTGGTGCCCTAGTCTTATCTCGATTAATGAATAAAGTCATAAAAGCTTCAAATTGTCAACCAAACAAGGTGTACTATTACACTGATTCTACTATTGTTCTCTGTTGGCTTTCTTTAGAGCCTAGACAATTGAAATCATACGTTTGTAATAGAATTTCAGAAATCCAGCAAATTACTGATACGAATACATGGTATCACATTTCGTCTGCTGAAAATCCAGCGGATATTATATCTCGGGGCATGAGTCCTCAGGACCTCAAAACCTGCTCTATGTGGTGGCATGGTCCAGCCTTTTTATCCAAGCCAAAGGAATTTTGGCCCAATAATACTCATATCTCTAATTACAAACGTAAAAAACTCGATTCTGAAACCCTAGAATTGAACCCTAAATCTATTTTGCTCATTTCTTCAAGATCGAATTTTTCATTATTTGAAAAATTTTCTGACTACAATAAACTGATTAATGTGACTGCTTACTGCCTACGATTCATTCAAAATTTGAAATTATCAAAACATACCCGTCAAATAGGACAATTAACACTTTTTGAACGTGAACACGCATTAACTACCCTGGTTACCATGATTCAAGGTGAAACATTTTCTAAAGATTTAGTACAATTGAAAAACAAAAATTACTTAAAGCCTCAAAGTAAATTGAAATCCTTGAACCCATTCATTGACAAAACTGGAGTTTTGCGAGTCGGTGGTAGACTCCAACATTCCAATCTTGACTATCAAGCCAAACATCCTATACTTTTACCAAAGAGTCACATTTTCACTCATTTAATCATAACTCACATACACAAAATAAACTTCCACCCCGGTACACAATCTACTCTCTCTTTTGTGAGACAAAAAATTTGGCCCATACAGGGAAAATCAGCTGTAAAATATGTTATTCATAGATGCATAACTTGCTATAAACAAAACCCTAAACCTTTACATACTCTTATGGGAAATTTACCTGAACCAAGAATTAACCCATCAAGACCATTAAATTATTGAAAGATACCGCAGTACTTTCAAGGGCGGCGGTATGAACAATCTTTTTTATCTAGTTCCTGTTTTAAACATAGCCACCAGCCTAAGGTGCTATCACCATGGTTATATTTTTTGACATAACTGTCATATATACAGTCCACTTATTTTGTATTGTCACGATAAATAAAATCAATAGAAAAAGCTATTAAAATAAGCTGTTTTCTTTAACTAACCAAAGGATAATTATTCTAATCAAAGAGAAGAATCATATCCACACATATACTTTGGCAAGTTTATTTGAAACCGTGAAAGGAATGCAGTCGAAAACATTCGACATTGCCACGTTTAACTATGAAAAAGTTGAAGTGCTAACTATGTAGTGATAATAATTATAAATGGGTCTTTTTATTATTAACAATATTAAAAATATGATTAAACGTTAATTTTATAATGTATTTGTTTCCTTGGATTTATTCTATTAACATTATTTTTTCAATTTATGAATATTTAAAGATGAACACTTTTCCAAATATGTTATGGGCTTTTTGAAGCTCTGGCAGCGTTGTACGAAAACCATGATGACCACACCCCCGAATTACATAATTGGTGATTTTTATCGACCAGCTGACTTCTTTGGCAAGCGCGTGCGCATGTTCTTCCCTCTCACTTCGTCAATTGACTGATATTGATTTATCCAGTGGCGTTGTTATTGTCATTTACATTTGTATTTTCAGTTTTACTTGGTAAAATAGGTACCGTACGCCATTTGTACATTTGACAGATATACGCCATTTTTTTTCCTCGCCTCTTACCGATGCCGCGTAGCTCCAGATAAACTTGCCAAATTTTACCTATAGTTGAAATAATACCCTTCTTGGTGTGCGTCATCGATTGTGACGTATATCCTTGTTTTCGGCATGTCGTTTATTTTATTTGCTATTTTGACATATAGCTAACCTTAAATTTGATAAATAAAATCATCAGGATCGTATTAAGCCAAAGCCGAGAAGGCTATGAAATTAATAATTACCAGCTTCTTTTTCTAACTGAAAATACTCCAGAACTTTCAAAATGCTGATGTTTTTTCGTGTATCTAGCCATATTTTTGTATTATTTAGATGGATATAACAATAAGATTAATATTCACTTCTCATAAATAATAGTTGACCGTAAGCAACAAAGTACACACCTGACAAGAGCTGTCAGTGTGACAGTAGAAAAAGACGTAAGAGACATTGCCGCTACGAAAGTTACGCCTTCATAGTATTTTAACCTCGCGATTGATAGGTTGAGCTTGCGCGTAATCTAAGCATCAACCAATCAAATTTTTGTAAGTCAAAGATTAGGTTTAACGTTTGTAAAACATCAAACGGTTCATTATTGTGATATTTTTGTTAGGATTAATCACAGACCTGCCTTTTTTTCCATTTCTTCATACGTAATGTGATAGAAGGAGATTAACAATCGATGACGCACACCAAGAAGGGTATTATTTCAACTATATATTAATTTTCTCTTTTTTCAAGGTGGCTTTTATGATGTCTAAGAACTTGTTGTTGTGACCTATATTTTGTTAGTTTTTTTTAGACATTTCTCTTATTATGTCAAGTCTTCTTGTCATTTCGACTTTTTGTAATTTCTACAAAATACATATAAACCTAAGTAAATACTTAACAAATTGGCGACGAGACCGGAAGAAACCTTTTCACAATGGATGCTGAACAATTTAAAACCTTGATGAGTTATACACTTACAAAAGTTCGACAAAACAACCAAATTCCCATAAACAGGTCTTTTTTTTATCATAATTCTTAACTCTGACAGTCTCACCTATCTTAAATACAGGAATACTGGAATTTTGTATGATTTCGAAGGGTTCTTGGAATCTAACTAAATCTAATTTTGTTCTTATTTCCCTTCCCATTAATAACTGAGCCGGTGATTGGTTTGTAGTTGAATGAGGAGTTTTTCGATACTGCATAAGAAAATTTTGAAGTTTCAGTTCTAAATCGGTAGATTCATTTCCCATTTTTTAAGGGCTTCCTTCATTGTTCCTACATATCTCTCCACCTGGCCATTGGAAGCTGGATGGTAAGGTGCGATAAATTTGTGAATTATTCCATTGATTTTAAGAAAATTTTTAAACTCAAAAGATGTAAAAGTACCTCCATTATCGCTTACTATGGTTACTGGTAATCCAAAACGTGCAAATACACTACGAAGAATTGAAATAGTTTTTGAAGTCTTCAAGGTATTTGTAATAAAAATTTCTGGCGACTTTGAAAACGCATCACAAATAATTAAAAAGTATGCTCCTTGGAAAGGACCGACAAAATCAATATGTAATCGTTGCCAGGGTTCTTTCGGAGTTTCCCAGCAATGAAAAGGAATTTGAGCTGCAGACCGCTGCATAGACTGGCAATGTAGACATTTTTTTGCCATATCCTCAATATCCAAATCAATCTTGGGCCACCAAACTGTAACATGTCTATCGACCTGTTCCGATTTGACGAAATAATTTCGATTTTACCGCTTGCCGTCATAGTAACCACTTCCAATATAGTTCTGTGATCTAAATTTCTCTTATCGTTGACCGTTACGACAATTGACATATGATGTCAACGCTCGATTCTAGGAGGTGGTTTTCACTCTTTTCCGTTACCGACCCTTGAGTAGCAAGGACGTATCTTTCTACCGTCTGTTAAATTTAACTGTTTTACCTTAAATTGCTGTGGTAAGTCCAAAATTATAATTTATATTTATCAAGCTTTTTCTAGGCTGATATAATTTTTTGTGCATTTCTTATTTTTTTACAGAGATAGACGAATATACCTACACATACCACGTGGTCAACCACATTTCTTTACATTACTTTTAAACTAAATCTTTTATCGTAAATAACTGTTACCTTTTTTAATGCAAACATTTGCTAGATTCTCTGTTGTAGAATACCTAATTATTTTCAAAGATATATAACATTTGCATTTTAACCTTTTCAAATATTCTCTGCCAGTGCCGGCTACACATTTCATTAAACATTTTATTCTTTTAGAAATGATTTATTCATAACTTTTTACTATAATTAATACTTAAGGTCGTTAGTACTTTTTTAATTTGGCTGATAATTTTTACTGTTTTAAATGGGACATATATGTTGGAAAGCTTTCAGTAAATTTAAATTTCATTATTTCAACAACTGCCTTCCTTTTTTTTACCAGAAAAGCTAAACCAACATTATGTGCCCCATTACATTCAAGTTCCTACATATCCCTAATCCACCTGAACTTCTAGGTAAGCACAGCTGCCAGGTTACCCCTGTAAAATACCGTTACTGCCAGGTTACCGCCAGTTACACTTCAACTTTATAACCTTTCAACTACAGGACCTTTCCACTTCAACTTCAGGACTTTTCCACTTCAACTTCAGGACCTTTCCACTTCAACTTCAGGACATAAGCTAAGTACCTTATAGAAGTACAGGTTTTTTTTTCTCTTTCCTTCATGTTACCTCCTGAGGCGGAATAAATTTGATATTTAAACTTCTTTTTTTATTTCTTCTATACCCGGCTGTAAGAGCTGTAGGGACTGTGTCCGGGTTTACGTGAGTTTGTAACTATTTTATTTTTTTTAACTTTAAGTAAATTCTACAAGGTGTTTCTACCTTTTTCACCTTAATTTCTTTTCTTAACATTAAATTATCTTTTTTCATCGACGTCTAAAAAGGTAGTGGCGCCCTAAGTTCTTATAGTCTGTCAACCCTCTGGCATACCTAGTGTGGCATCAACATGGAGTCGATCCACCCTTGAGAGAGTCTCTAGCCGGGATCTGTCTCTTAAGGAGAGAACGAGTGTTACAAAACAAATGACCTAACCAGAGCTTTCATTCTTACTATACCAGTATGCGCTTCGTGTATTTCTTCTAAAATCCTTTGCCGTAATTTCTCTGGTATGACTATGCGAGATTCTTTAACAATGGTACCTTCGTTTAACGAAAATTCAACATCTCTTCCTTTGTACCCAAGTTCTTCAATCTTCCTCCCAGTTTGCAAACAATTATAAACTTTTTTTAAAACTAAATCTTCCTGAGTTTCTTCAGCAATTTCACGATGAGTTACCGGCAAAGTGAGAATTTGTTGCAGCTGATAAATTGTAACGGAATCCATGGTATTATGTAGAGTTTCTGTAATATTTTGGGGTAATCTGGATAACGCATCGGCATTGGAATGTTTTTCTTTCGAACGGTAAATAATTTCATAGTTAAAACCTTGAAGAAATTGGGCATAATGTAGCATGCGTGTCGCAACTATATTAGGTAAATAGGTAGCGTGAAAAATTGAAACTAACGGTTGATGGTCGGTAATCAGTATGAACTTTCTGCCATAAAAATACTGGAACAATTTATTGCAAGCCCAAAAAATTGACGTTGCCTCTTTGTCAATTTGGCTGTAGTTCTTCTCGGCTCTTGTAACAGCTATATGCACCGTAGCTAATTAATCTCGATAAAGCTCTAATCGCGATGAAAATGACATTTCTGCAATGCACCGCCTGGTTTAAGCTTAGAAAGCTGGTTTAAACCCAATCGCGCAATTTTCTGGGGTTAATCGCTAAATTCTAACCTCATTTAATAGGCTGTCAAATTTTCAAAAATGGATATTGAGGACGAAATGTTTCTACAAGACGATTTAGATATTTTGGAAGTGATTGATTATGGATTTCCTAGGCATCAATATTTAAGAGAAGAATACTTTGATATTTTGGATAATTTAACTTTTTTCAAGCGCTTTAGGCTTACCAAGCCCACAGTGCTCGACCTGTTGGAGACTGTAGAAGAGCATTTGGAATATGATAACGATTTGTGAGTATATGTTTGATTTTATAAAAACAAGACATTTTTTCTACACTCTAGCTCAGGCTTATGAATTACAGGTAAGGTCCGTTTTAGACCCAGTTGCAGTTAGTAGTACCTACATGTTATTGCCCTTTTTAGAATTTCAATAATTTTTACTTAAATTTTTAGAAATAATTCGGTTTCCCCAATGAACCAACTTCTGACAGCACTCAGATTTTATGCCTGTGGAACCCACCAGGATGCAATTGGAGATTACATGGGAATGCATCAAAGTACTGCATCAAGGATTATTAAACATGTGTCCTTCACCTTGGCTAGACTACGTCCTATTCAAATCATGATGCCTCAGGGCAATGAAATCATTAGAACGCAACAAGAATTTTACCAAATAGCTCATTTTCCATCCATAGTTGGATGTGTTGATGGGACACACATCAAGATAAAGTCACCAGGTAAGTTTACAATCCTGACAAAACAGATATATTTACTGGGATTTACAAACGTTAAAATCAATATACTTAAGAAAATTGAATGTTATCCTTTTTTATAAAGACTAAATTTTTTTAGGTGGAGAATATGCTGAAATTTATAGGAACAGAAAAAATTATTTTTCAATAAATACACAAATTATTTGTGATTCTAATTTACACATCAGAAACATAGTGGCAAGATGGCCAGGATCGGCCCATGATATGACCATTTTTAATCATAGCAACATAAAAGCAAGGATAGAAAGAGGTGATTTTGCTAATAGTGTTTTTTTGGGTAAGTAGAAATTTTGTTAATATAGGATATCATTCCTTATTCTCTTTAAGATTTCAATATCTTGGCAACATACTTACTGCTTCATCTCTAGCTGGTTAACCATTCAAAAATGTGATTGACATTTAAATAAATTATTTTTAGATATAAAGTATATTATATCAGTTTATTTCAATTGCATTATTTTTAATTCTTTTAGGGGATAGTGGCTATGGAGTTCGACCAAACCTTTTAACACCTCTAGCAAATCCAGGAAATCATGCTGAAAATAGATACAATCAATCTCAAATTAGAACACGAAATACTGTGGAAAGAACAATAGGTGTGTGGAAAGCTAGATTTTTGGCTTTGTTATATGGCCTGCGTTGCAAAATGGAAACTATCAAGGCCATTATTGTTGCAACTGCAGTCCTACATAATATCGCAAGAAAAATGAATGAGCCTGAGCCCCCAATGCCCGATGAATTGAATCAGGAAGAACTAGACTACCTCGTAGCATTGGGAAATATTCCAGTAGTTGCTGAAGTAGACAACATTCGTAATTTTCCTATTCATCTTCGAAATTTAATTAACAATTTTTTTGCCAATTTGTAGTAATTTTTTGTAAATAAAAAGTTATGTTCAGTTTTAGTCATAGTTGTTTGTAACTAAACATAACCTCAGTGTAAAAAATAAGTTTTTACTTGGTAAATAGAACGTTGAACTTGTCTGTTAAGTAACATTCTTATATTTTGTTCATTGAATCATAAAAAATCCAAGATAAATATTTTGTATTTTTTAGGGGGCGGCACTCTTTGTCTCTTAAAAAGTTAAGTGTAGGTACCACTTTTACATTTATTTTATACCTTTTCAAATTTTGCAATGTTCATGTTTAGAAAGAAAAACTGCTAATTTTTTAAATAAGAATTCTAATTCAAATTTTATCTATTCCAGTTTTAAATAAAAAATAGGCATTGAAGTAAAATATACTTTTAAAGCAAAATATCAAAATAGTATAACAAAAAAAAGGAAGGGAAAAGGTTAATTCTTATTTTATTTGCGATTTATATCTGACTTCTAAAAATGAGGCATAAAAAATGACACCTTAGACTTAAAAAAAAAAACCTTTAATATTCCAAATCTCAAAATACTAATACTTTTGTAACTTATTTAAAAATATAATAAAACAAACAACAGTGCCTATATAACAAAAATACTGTGGAAATAATGGTTTTCCCCTAATATCTAGGGGGAGGAGATTTTTGTATTTAAAAAAATTTAAAAATATGTCAAGTAAGTTTTTTCATTACATTAAACCCTGCTCTCTCGAAATTTTTGTTTGTCATTTTGATTATAAGTCGATGAAAAATCTTAATTGACAAGTTTTTGGAATTTGTCTATGAACAAAAATCTAACTGACTAGGAGCATTATTCCATTTAAAGTATCCACCTTGTATAATGCACCATTTCTCATCTTATAACCTAAAAAACTGTTAAAATTTATAAGTAGAAGTTAAACATTCCAATCATCATTCATTCGTGTTTTTAGTATAGTTTTTTTACACTGAATTTCTAGCTTTAAAGCTTCTAATTGAAGCTCCTCTTGACATTTTTTAAATTTAATGCTTCTTTCTAAATCTGAAATTTGTAATTCAACCAACACAAGTCTTTTATCTAAAAGTAAATTATATTTTTCTGCTACATCTGAACTTGTTAGGGCTCTGGTGGTTATCATAGGTCGCCGTCTTGAAGAATCCCTTTTTGGAGTAGCAGCTGAAGTAACAGGCCATGTGCTGGAACTATGTTTTGCCTGTACTTTGTTTGATTGTTCCATTTTTCCTTGCACATTTTTGGTATGTTCATCTAAGTGCTCATTTATTATTGTGGAAATCTTTACTTTCTTCTTCTGTAAAAAAACTAAATCAATAAAAGATGTCTAAAACTACATCTCGTTCAACATCTATTTGGTCACCACAGCAATGTGAGCACAATAGGTAATGTGAATAAGTTAAAAAAAAAAAGCACAAAGAATGGGCACACTGGCTAGTTTAAAAAATAAATGAACAGTCCATAATAGAAAGTTTTCAAAAACTGAAGGTTAATGAACATTTTTACCAAAGAGGTTTTCTTAACGAGAAGGCAGTACTTACTGGATTACTATTCTCAGTTTCTTCGATCTCATCACCCAAACTAGACAGACTATTTGGTGCAAACTCATAGTTTCTCGAAGTGCTTGGTAAAAACTCAAACTCATAGTTTCTCGAAGTGCTTGGTAAAAACTCAAACTCATAGTTTCCCGAGCCGTTTCCAGGGTTTACATTCGAAAGAGTTTCACTATCATCGTCAAATTCAGAGTTATCTCCTACAAGGCCTATTTCATTTAGAATTGTCATCAGTATCTTGTCGACTTCATCTAGATGAATGTTGATAATTTCTGGCAATCCTCCTCCTGTTTTTTGTGCCTCTTCTTTCTCTTTTGCCAGTTTTCTACGCAATTCTTTATTTTGTTTTCATAAAGCCTTTTAAGGGACTCTGCATTTCGGTAACACAATACTGGACCCGAAGCATTGAATTCTGCTTCAATCTTTTTCCATGTCTTGTTCTTATCATGAATAGATGTACGGTTCGTTTTTTTGTCCTCCAGCACACCAGAAAACTTTTTGGCAATTAAATTTACCAAAAACAGTTTTTCAGCTCCACTAAAATTGGGAACTCTTTTGTCCGTCGCCGTCGGAACCTTGAAGGTGGACATATTTTTATTCACATAAAACCAAATATAAAAATTAAAAATATATTATTTGATATACCGATATAAGTTGTGGTGTATTACAGTAATTACTTGCTAAGAACGTAAGAACAGAGACAACCTAGAAATAGAAATAACAAATACCCAAACAAAATAAAACCATGCTGCGTCTGCGCACAAAAGCGTCCGATCATTTTTTCACCATTTTGCCAATTCTTTCGAAAAGATTAACGATCTTTAGCGTCAATTATTCGGTGCATAACAAACTCGGCTTAAGCTTGGGATTAAAACAAATCGAGATTTACTAAACTTCCAAACGGTGCATATAGCTGTAAGACTTCTTGAAGCAAAAGCAATGGGCCTTTCGCTACCATCTGGAAAAATGTGTGATAAAACTGCTCCTAAACCTTTCGGGCTCGCATCACTCGCTAAAACCAAAGGTAATTTGGGATCATAAGCACATAAAACCTGGTCAGAAATAATTTCATCTTTAATCAAATTAAAAGCCTTGTCACAGTTACTAGTCCATTCAAAAGGTACATTTTTTTGTAGAAGTTCATATAATGGATGCAATTTGGAAGCTAAACTTCTCAGAAATTTTCTGTAATATGTTACTAATCCTAACCAACTTTTAAGTTCAGAAACATTTGTAGGGATTGGTGCATATTTAATAGCTGTAATTTTCTCTTCGGTTTTCTCTAAACCTCTGTAAGAAATTTTGTGTCCTAAATAAGTTATAGACCTTTCAAAAAATTTACACTTTTCTTGTTTTATTCGTAATCCTACATCTTATAATTTTTGTAAAACTAATTTTAGTCTATCGATATTTTCTTGCAGAGAAATCCCTTGTATTTTAATGTCGTCAAGAAATACACATAGGTACTACTACTACTACTAAATGTGCAGGCGAGCCTTGTCCTGGACAACTCAAGCCAAGGTTCCGACACTGAGGCCACTGGCGGGCCCATTGTGCCAATCCTGCTACCTAGTCATCCATGAAGCCGAGCCCTTCAATAAAGGCCGCAACCTTTTTCAGTGGATGCCTGCTTGTGTCTCCAGGAGCCATGACAGTGACTCCGAAGATTCGCCTGCGTAATACAGCCCAGTGTGGACACTCTAAGAGAACATGAACTGACGTTTCATCAGTCATGCCGCAACCCCTACATAGGGAACTTTCCTCTACTCCTAGATTGTAGAGGTGCTTCCTCATACAGCAGTGCCCTGTTAGGAGTCCTGCTATCTTCCTTAGCCTACTCCTTGGTAGCTCAGTGGCTGCCCTGGCGTGTCCATCAGTCCATCCCTTCAGTAGGAGTTTGGATTGTCTAGGACCCTGCAGAGCATTCCAATGAGCGAGGTGCTGATTCGTCAGCCACTTCTTCGTCTCCTTGCGTATTCTTTGTTTTGTTAGGCCCAGGGTCGGGCCCTGGCCGCAGAAAGGAGCTGCCGCCCCTTCCGCAGCCAGTGCATCCGCCATCTCGTTGCCTTCAAAACCAGAGTGGGCTGGAATCCATTCTAGCCGCACCACGTTCCGCCTTGCAAGATTAGCAAGTAGTTCTCGACATTCGTTAGCAAGTCCTGAGTTGCCGGTATACCCACTCAGGGCTTTAATTGCTGCCTGACTGTCGGAGTATATGGTTATGCGTCGATCCACATAACCTCTGTCTAGGTTTATCTGCGCACATTCCAAGATAGCATATATCTCGGCCTGATATGCAGATACACCCTCACCCAATGGTACACAAACCTGTGTTCTTGGGTTCCTGGAGTAAATTCCAGCCCCTGCTCTATCACCGAAGCATGAGCCATCTGTGTACCAGACGGTCCCATTAGGCTGTGCATTCCTCTCTTTTTCCCAGGACTCTCTATCCCGTATCATGGCCCTATATGGGGTAGCGAAGTAGTACTTACGCATGCATTCATCAGCCGCTCGAGCCAGAACTGGAATATCTTCCAGGAGCCGGAGCTTCTTGACGTGCCTGCACTCTTCCCCTCTTCGCACGTATCCCAGCCGTTTCAAGCGCAGGAAAGCCCTCCCCGCCTCAGCCTCGATCACATGGTGAAGAGGCCGAAGACCAAGGATCACCTCCATCGCAACAGTTGGTGTAGTTCTCATGCAGCCAGTTGCCCCCAAACTGACCACCCTTTGAAGGCGTGCCAGTTGCGATCTAGCCGTGACCAAGGTTACCCTCGGCCACCAGACAGGGGGTGTATTTTCGTTCTCAGTCGAAATATTTCGTGTTCGAATGATTTCGAATGAAACAATTCGATTGATATTGGCCTAACGTATTTTCGAGACGTCATCGAATTAAAATTCGTATGCGGAATTGAAATTCGAATGACCATACGTGACAACGTCGCAATTTATACGGTACCAGCTGTAGAGTTCTAATAACCCTGCAATATTCCTGCCTTGTGTCTAAAGTTTCAAGTTTTGAAGTGTCAGTTTCAATAATTAGCAAAATATACATTTTTAAAAATGGAAAAGCAAAGAAGCGGTCATTTCACTGCAAATCAAAAGGAACATCTTGTTGCCTTCCTCTTAGATCACCCAGAGCTAAAAAGTGGAAAATTTACCAAATAATTTACATTCAAAACGGCACAAGCATTGTGGGAAGAAGTAAGCAATTCCCTAAATTCTATGCCAGGGGCAAAAAAAAGATTGGAGGCAATGGAGAAAGGTAAATTAAGTACATATTCCATATACTAAGAAATTACTTTAGCGTAACATTCTAATTCAAGTAACTATGAACTAATTGTAGACCATAACTTGAATAGGTTCTATTAAAATGTAGATTATGTACCTTATAGACTGAGAGCTGGCTACATAGGAAGCAACATTCCTCGGTCCATGAATTTTCTTACCTGGAAGAGGTTCGACACGTGTTGCCAGAGCAAATTCCTGACCGTCAGAAGACGCACAGGAAAATGAGCGCAGGGGCATACGGTCAAAAGTGCAAATTTTCATAGTAAAAAAACTGTTGACCGGCATGGCTGAAAATTTGCAAAGGTATTGAAAATTTGCAAATATTGTTCTGCAATACCTTTGCAAATTTTCAGCCATGGAGGTCAACAGTTTTTTTACTATGAAAATTTGCACGTTTGACCTTCCGCCCCCACACTCATCTTCCTGTGTGCCTTCTGACGGTCAGGCATTTGGTCTGGCAGTACGAGTCGAAACTTTTCCAGGTAAGAAAATTCATGGACCGAGGCATGTGGCTTCCTATGTAGCCAGGCTCTTAGACTATGATTTCTCCTATCAAAAATGATAATATCTATTTTAATAGACATGGCAAGATGTACGTTGTAATACCAAAAAAAAAGTGCCAATATACGGCGCAGCCAAAATTTAACTGGCGGAGGGCCACCTTTAGAGATAGCGATGGATGATATTGAGGAAAAAATTTTGGATTTCATTGGACCGGTAGCTGTACAGGGGCAACCAGAATCTGAAGAATCATTTGTGGATTTGAATCGAATTGAGTTGGACAATATGGATATATATATGTTATATACGAAATATTGCTGACGTTTGAGTTACACCGATGTCATATTACAAGATGATAACAACTTCTCTATTTTCATGGGAACGACGCTAGATTGCATTTTACATAAAAATTAACGCTGACGTTTTATTAAAAAACTTATAAATTAGATTTATCTAATGCAATCTAGTTAGTTACAATTTTATTCTTGATTACTTAATTTTCTATTTTCATCATATTATTGTATCTCAACTATTATTCAAATAAAAATCATTTTTAAAAACCTAAACGTGGTTTTGTGAATATAACAGTGGCGCAGTCAGTAGGATTCCTAAACACATTTAGAACAAGGGTTGCCTAACTAAGTGTGGTGGTTCCTAAACCTTTGAAGGAATATACAAGTTCCAGCTCCAGTTCTTCACGAAGCAGACGGTCTCTCCGACACCAGGAACACGCAGACAGCTAACCAGGTGTAGCAACGCTCACGGACAAGGATTTCATCTGCCAAGGAAGGAATGAAAATAATAACGTAAGAATCATCTCGTTTCATTATAATTTAACATTTGCAATTTATTATTTTTTGTATCAAGTTCTATTATCATCGATTGTTTTACTTTGAATCAAAATGCCTGAAACACGTAGTGGAACTAATACCAATATCGATAATAATGTTAACCCCGAAAGAGCACCAATCGCTCAAACTAATCAAATACCCCATGTTGAACCTTATAAATTATCTGAAATATTTTCCATTATTCCGGATTATGACGGTAATCAAATTTTCTTAAATACCTTTATTAATGCTTGTAAAACGGCTTTTAGAATAGCCGACAATGATCAAAGAGTACTCTTAACTCTTCATATAAAAAATAAACTCAAAGGGCGAGCTGCCGAACTCGTCAACTCACGCGACCCTTTGAACTGGGAAGAAATTAGAACTCTTTTAGATTCCCATTTTGTAGATTCTCGCGACTTGAATTCACTAATCCAAGATCTCCAAAGAATGAAACAACTATCAAATGAATCACCTTTAATGTTTGTTTCAAGATTGCAAACCTTAGAAGCAAAAATGTATTCAGCTATAAGTAAACAACAACTTTTAAGCGTAGATCAAAAATTTGCACAAACTCGTCTAATAGAATATCGTTAACTCTAAATACTTTATTAACTGGACTAGATCCAAAAATCGGTCAAATTGTTAGGGCTAGTAATCCTTCAAATGTCTTATCAGCTATTTCACGAATCAAAAAGGAACTTCAATTAACCTATTTTGAAAATCACAAAGTTCAAAATAATCGCGTTCCAAATAATTTACCTTTACGTAAACCCAACCAGATCTCAACCAAACAGTGTAATTTTTGTAAAAGAACAGGACATACTATAAACGAGTGCCTCACTCGTCAAAGACAGTCTCAAGGCCCACCAAACGGTTATTTGAGACCAAACCAAGCCTATAATTCACATAATCAACCTTCTCAAAACTTTCATCAAAGGCCGAACCCACAATTTCAAAATAATCCACAAAACCAAAACTTTCAGCAGAGGTCAAATTTACAATTCCAAAATCAAAATCGTCCGTCCGTAATTAGACAAAATCCGAATCTTACACCTCAAAGACCGGGAAATCAACCCAATAATAATTTCAATCAACAAAGAACCCTTCATTTTAATCAAAATGACCCTGACAGTAACTATGACTATTATACTGATGATAGTCAAAACTATCTGGAAAATCCAGACCAATACTTTGAAAACGAACTTGAATATAAAGAACACTACCAAGAAATGAACCCTAATTCCCCTGACTATTATACTGTTAATAGTGGAATAGAAGAAGACTATTATACTGGTAATAATGCCCTTGAATTTGAAGATAGTACTTGCAATATAAATGAATCCGAAATTGCTAACTATAACTATGTTGGGGAAGATAATTTTAACCTCGACAGTGAAAATATTCATAATTTTAATTCAAATAACCTCTTAAATCCAAATCATACCTTCTATCAGGATTTTCAACAAGGTCCCTTGCAAACGAGACCACCAGATTCCGTAGAAAATCATCTATCGACCTCAGATCTCAGTCAACAGATTCAAACTATGAGTTTGAACTGTCCAGAACCCAATTGCCCCGAACAAATATTCCTATAAAAAATGCATTGCCTGTTAATTCAAAAAACCTTTATTATATTAAAGACGCAACAAACAAATTCAAAATTCTAATTGATACAGGTGCAGGTTTATCAATTTTCAAACCACAAACTTGCCAAAATTATAAAAATCGGTCCCCTGAAAATGTTATTATTCAAGGTATAACTAACCAAAAAATTAGAGTCAATGAATCAGTACTAATTCCGTTTACATCTAATAATCCACACAAAGTATTTATTTGCAATCTAGATATTGATTTTGATGGACTACTAGGCTCAGATTTTTTAGAACACTATAATTGCATAGTCGACTTAAAAAACAAACAACTTATTACTGATTTTAAAATTCTACCTTTATATAAAGTAACTGATAATGAAATTACTGATATTCCAATTGAAAACCAGTTTCCACAAATTTACAAAAATGAAATTTCTATTGAACCTAGAACTGAACAAATTTTCAAACTTAAATGTGATTTAACTAATACTGATGCTATACTGGTAGCCCAAGAAGTAGAGAAAGTCAAGTTGCCAAACGCTTTGGTTAAAATAAACGAAAATGGAGAATTCCTAGTTTCAATATTAAACGTTAATGCAATTCCTTAAACTGTTACATTTTCCAAATTAACTTTAGAACGATATGAAACAAATCCTGTAAATAATATTCAACTTAGTACTCAAGAAATGTGCACGGATAGAACTTTAGAAATAAAAAATCAATTAAGACTTGATCATCTTAACGAAGAAGAACGAGACTTGATCACTCAACTTTGTATTGATTTCGCTGATATATTCTATTTAGAAGGAGATCCGTTGACATTTACTAACGAAATAAAACATAGTATTGATACCCAGAATGCAAAACCAACTTATGTAAAATCTTATCGTTACCCCCAAATTCATAAACAAGAAGTGAAAGACCAGATCAATAAAATGCTTTCACAAAAAATCATTCAGCCCAGTAATTCTCCATGGTCATCACCAGTATGGGTGGTACCTAAGAAACTCGACGCGTCCGGTAAACAAAAATGGCGCGTGGTAGTAGATTACAGGCAACTGAATGAAGTCACTGTTGATGACAAATATCCGTTGCCAAATATTGGTGACATACTCGACCAGCTCGGTAGGTGTCAGTATTTTACGACATTAGATCTTGCTTCAGGATTTCATCAAATTGAAATAACTCCTGAAGATATACCCAAGACAGCTTTTACAGTCGAAAACGGTCATTTCGAATTTCTCAGAATGCCGTACGGTTTAAAGAATGCCCCTTCGATATTCCAAAGAGTAATGGACAATGTCCTTGCTGGAATCCAAAACGAGAGATGCCTTGTCTACATGGACGACATCATCGTTTATTCCCCAACGATACAAGAACACATTACCCGCTTAACAGACGTGTTTAAAAGACTTCAAAACGCAAATTTAAAACTACAACCAGACAAGTGTGAGTTCTTAAGGAAAGAAGTCGCATACCTTGAACATTTGATCACAGAAAAGGGTGTTAAACCATTCCCTGCTAAGATTGAATGTGTCAAGAATTTTCCCCAACCAACGAATCAAAAAGAAATTAAATCATTTTTAGGTCTCGCTGGTTATTACAGGAGATTTATTGCAAATTTTGCAAAGATTTCAAAACCAATGACAGTCCTTTTACAAAAAGACGTCCCTTTTAATTTTGACTCTGAATGTCAAAAATCATTCCAAGAATTAAAAAACGCCCTGACTTCTACTCCAATTTTAATATATCCAAACTTTGAAGAACCATTTCTTCTAACTACCGATGCTAGTGCATTTGCGATTGGCGCTGTTCTATCACAAGGACCAATAGGCAAAGATCTACCAATTGCCTATGCGTCTAGAACCTTGTGTAAAGCTGAAACGAAGTACTCCACAATAGAGAGAGAACTTTTGGCAATTGTGTGGGCAGTGAAACATTTTAGACCATATTTGTATGGCCGAAAATTCACGCTCATAACAGATCACCGACCGCTTACGTGGTTATTTTCGATAAAAGACCCTGGCAGTCGCCTGGCACGATGGCGCCTCAAATTAGAGGAATACGACTACCAAATTGAATTTAAATCTGGAAAATCTAATAAGAACGCCGATGCACTTTCGCGTATAAAAATTAATTACGTAAAAGATTTTGTTTCCTTTAAATCAAAATTAGAAAATTTCAAACCTATACCTTACTCAATCTATCCTACTCTCGAGCATGCAGGGCCATCTAAAGAGTTAGATGAAAATGAAATAGAAATTGACTGGAATGTTGCCGAACAGGAATTTCTAAGATTTGTCGAAATATATAAAACCAAATCATTGATTGATTATTCTAAAATAGAATATTCTAACATTCAGTTACTAGACAAGCAGAATAAAAACATTTTGACTTTCTTTCAAAAAGATAATTTACAAGATTTTCACGAAAAAATAATAGATGACATATTTGAAGAAAACCCCGATTTTTCTTACGGAAAAATTAATGTACTTAGTAGTAAATCTGTGAAAAATAGAAAATATTTAATTATACCTTTACCATTAGAACCAACGAGTAGTTCTGAACATTTATTTGTAGCAATTTACAGAAATCGTAATTTATTTAAACCTTCTGAAAAATACGCGATTGAGAATAATCCTGAACTGCCAATATTAGAGACACTATCGTTTTTACTTTCAGAAATTGACGTAAAATTCACTGTTTGTCAAAATATTATCAAAGAACCAGATAAGAATCAGATACCGATTATTCTAGATCATTTCCATAATGGCAAAAGCCACCTTCATCGCGGAATTAATGAGACTATTAGACGAATACGACAAAAATATAATTGGGCAGGTCTCAATAGAGATGTCGAAAATTATATTAAGTCATGTCGCGCATGTCAAGAGGCAAAAGTTTGTCGTAAAAACTTGGACAGTCCCCTAGTTATAACTGAAACACCTAAAACACCTTTTGAACGTATTAACGTTGATATTTTAGAGGTACCCCAAAGAAATTACGCCCTCACGATAAGGGACGAGCTAACAAAATTTTCTCAAGCATACCCCCTTGCGGATAAAACTGCCAAATCGGTTGTTAATGGACTATTAGTTTATTTTCAACATTTTGGTGCACCACTTCGCATCCATTGCGACGCTGGACTCGAATTTAATAATAGTTTGATGAAAGATCTTTGTAAGATGTTCGATATTAAGTTGACATATTCAAGTGTCGGGCATCCACAAAGTAATGGGTCTTTAGAAAGACTACACGCTACCTTATTAGAAATGATCCGTGTGCATCTAGCGGATCACCCAAATGAACACCCCTTTAATATTTTACCTTATGCAATTGTTGCTTACAATAATTCGGTAAACAAAACGCACGGATTTACGCCATACGAACTCGTATTCGGACATACGTCCTCTAGACCCCCCGAAAAGTTGTATAACGAACAAGAATTGATTACCAAATATATCAGAGATTTGAACAACCGTATCTCTTACTATTACAAAATAGCTAGAGAAAACACCTCAAAGCAAAAAGAAAAAGCTAAAATTCGATTTGACAGACATGTCCCTAAAAATAAACCAGAATATAAAATAGGTGACAAAGTCTATGTAAAAGAAACTCAAATTAAAAACAAATTGGGAAATAAGTTTAAAGGCCCATTCGAAATACTAGAAATACATAAAAATTCTGCAACAGTATTAAATTTAGAAACAAATTATCAGTCTAAAATAAATTTTGATCTCATGAAACCTTACACTGAAAATTAATTTATTTTCAGATTCCTGCTGCTGATCGGAACAGCAGCATGTCAATATAAAATTGAGCCTATTAACAATACGATTGGAATCTACTATCACGACGAAACTAAACTTATTGTCTCGAATGACGAGTGGACGTTATTAGTACATAAAAACATATCAGCATTTAAGCAAACCTTTGAAAAAAATAATAGAATCCTAGAAACAATTCAAAATACTTTCGCGTCAAATTCTCATTTCATAACATCCTTTAAGTCAGAAGTAAAATCCCATTTGGCATTATTACAACAAATTTCG
>CAJUYH010005923.1:0-21654 GCA_910591685.1 Galerucella tenella
AAATCTGTCAAATTATTTTCTAAATTATGGAACTCGCGAGATATATTTGACTAGATTATTTTTTGATTCACAAATTCTCACGATAAAAAAGATCAATAACACTATCATAAAATTATTGCGAAATTCAATTCAATTAATTATTCCAATTGTTTTTTGTTCTTTCTGCATCAGAAAAGGTACTAAAACGATAATTTCCACCCATTTTATATATCGCGTTAACACAATTAGGTAATTATTTTGACAACTATCTGACACTTGCTAGGCAAATGGAAGCCACAGTGATTATTCTAGAGAATAATCACAAGAGATTCATTCCCACTATAATATTGACATAATTGGTTGAAGCTTACCCTTGTGACAAATAAAGAAGCATTCCATTGGTTTTAAGAAACGTCAAAAAATAATCATCTGAATATTATTGAATTGTGTTTGTTGATAACTGAAATTGTTGATTTCTACACTATAAATATTACATGGGTCATTGGGTCCTAGGCTAGGCACACAGATGACACCGCTAATGCCATGTCGCTTTTGTTTCTCGGTAGTATTATGGTGGCATGTGAAAGATACGTGGAAATTTAGCTACTGAGCAGTTATCTGATTATCCTCTATCGTTTTATTATAGCTCCAGACTGATGTTCGTGCCTATTTTTTTCAATTCACATTTTGCAGTTTTTAGTTCTTCTAAGTTGTAATATTTCTCCCCTGTATACTTGCTTCTTTTCTCGTTTTCTCTCTGTGGCGATTTGATTTATTTTTCCCTCCCACATCTTTCATAATGTTGATAAATTTCTATAAATTTTCTGCCAAGTATTTTGAATCCTTTGTTTGTGATTTTCCTGTTTTTTGTTCCTCCTAAAAGCTTCCTCCTTTCGTGTCGCCGTGTTCTTTCCTGTCGTCTTGTTTTCATTCTTCCAAAATTTCAGATCTGCTTAACAAAATGCACGCTCATCCCCGTTTAATATCTTTTAAACAAATTTTAAAGGTTTAATTTTATTTAAACACTAATCAGTCCCATCACCTCGCGCAAAAAGTATTTCGGCCGGTCGACCCGTCGGACCTTGGACCTCTATCGGCATGATATAACGGAAATTATTGAGAACTATTCTTATACTTGAATAGATGAGGCTTTTGTAGATCCATAGTAAATTATGAAATCAAACAATTTTATTTCGTTAAATCCACATTATATTTAACCTTAAAGTTGTGACGCGTTTCGCTAACACAGTAGCTTTTTCAAACGAATGGAGGTATATTGAGAAATTTTCAATTTATACAGTGCCTTAATACTAAATTATACGGATATTTAACAATAAAATTATAATCCATTTACAAGGAAATGAAATGAATTTGTCTAAATATGGGATTAACTAAAGTATATAACAAGTTTACCTGGAAACTCATTCACAACAATCCTACAAGAACCTTTCTAGGTAAAAAGGTTTAATAAGGGAGAATTGTTAATATCAAGTTGGTCGTTAAGAAGATTATCTGAATATTTGTTTTTATTTATCTCTAGCGCTTCTAAAAGATTTAATTAGAAGGATTTAGGTTCTATATGCAAAATTTCAAAATTTGAATCGAAAGACTGTTGGTTTGCTAATAAATGATTTGAATAGTTGGAATCTGATTTTTGATTGTCATAACTACGTTTGTGTTCTGAAATTCTAGTTTTAAAATTCCTAAAAGTTCTACCTATATAAATTTTATCACAGGCGTCATTACCACATTTCAATTCATAAACTCCTGATTTATTTAGATTTGGATTTGTTGTTTTTAATGAATTTGGATAAATTGTTGTCGGTTTTGAAGCAAATATTCAAGTCTAAAGTTTCTAAAAATGATGACTGACTGGTTGGCTATTTCCGTGTTCTTTTCACAATAACAGAAAAAATAGTAAAAATAAAGAATATGTCATACTTTGCATAGCATCACAATACGCATGCTCAAACTTAAAATCTGATCCCAGTCAGCAAATTATTCTGATAGTTTGATCCGAAACCGCAAATTTAATTTTTCGAACAAAGGATTTTTGAATCACCAACTGCCGAATTGTTTCTACGAACTCTTTTTTAATGCGCATGCCTCTGGCGGTTTCTGATAGTTTCTGACTGTGCTACAAACAAAACCTATAGTCTCGATATACTTTGTTGATTTAAAAACCTGTCATTCTTTTGTAAAAAAGTTTATTACGAAGCAGAGTTGAATTCAACTTCCCAAAAAACTGCCAGACTTGCATCCTCAAAAACTAATAGATACAGTTAATCCACATTATTAATGTCGAAAAGACTGACAACTACAGAAAATTATCGAGATACCAAAGTGAGTTATAAAATTGGAATTAGTTGATAAATTATCCGAAAATGGATTGATCCCATTCTATAAAACGACGAGTGAACAATACAAATTCTTCTCAAAAATCCTTTGTTTTCAGATATGTTTGTACATATTGCTCCGCACCCCAAAACACAATGATCTCATTTAATTTAAAGTATTTCACCATTCGTTATATAATTCTCAACTTCTTTTCAAATTACTCCCCCGATTCTTCGATACTTTTCCGGAAATCAGCTATTTTGCTGCTCTTTGCTATTGTTACGATATAATTTTATCTTGATAATAATGTTACACGACAATCCATTGTTTTCATGAAATTAGTTCACTTGACATTTTTGCGTAATTTCTATCCGTAATTGTTTACCGTTCGTAACATCAACTCAAATTTGGTTTGTTTCTTTGAAATGAGAACTTTTTTGATAACACTGGGTCCCGTTGGTTTTTTTTTTCATACATTTGTTTTTGACCTTTTCGTGCAACTTACAATTTCCTTTTTAAATTGTATGGTCAATCGATTTTAAAACATCTGCAATTCTTTCTAATCTTTAAATTGATGATCTTGGTATGGTTGTTATTAAAAAAAAAACAGCGAAACTGCTAAGAAATATGCTCATTTAAAGTTGCTGAGGTATACTAGCTCTTTTTTCACCGATAAGTATTTGAGCTAATAAAACAAATACACGTTTTTAATGGAGCGAATACATAAATACTACAAAACGAAAAACAAATTATTAGAAGCCAACAATTAAAAATTGCTATAATAGATGCTAAAAATGCTTGCCATTTTGTGCAATGAAACACATGATTTCAGCTTCCAACGATCGACCACTGTCTATTAAAAGGATTTACTTACATTATTCAACATATCGAGTGTTATAGACTTGAAAGCGTTCAAAATTTCACATCGTTTGGAGTAGTGGGGGATGAAGCATACACAATATTTTTAATACAACCCCATTCGAAAAAAACCATCATGGTTAATTCTGGTGATCTAGCTGGCCAATTATCATCTTATCCATTTTTTTTAAATATTCGATTTAGGTATAGTAAAAACCAAATAAAGTTGCGTTCACGTCACCCAGGGTCGTATTTCTATCGCATGTGTGGCTGGCTACATTTCTATCGAAAAGTGCATATACTTATATTTGTTAATTAATCGGTTCTAAAGATAACCCAATCAATAAAAAAACTTTTGTACCAAAATAATGTATAAACAATATAGCTTTATTGGGCTTAGACGCCCCTTGATGTGAAAATTTGTGTTGAAATTTTCATAAAGAAGCCTCCAATTATTGACGGTGAAATAGTCACTGCCAGAAATAATGTCATGTTGCCGCGTTGTTTGCGACTTTTCTACTTGTGTAGTGTCATCGATTTTTGAGGTTATAGTGACGTGCTTTATAAAATTTTCTTGTGACAAATATTTATAATTAAAACTGTTTTTTTTAAACAACAAAGCATTTTCTTCTGTGATTGTTAAAATGCTCAAACAGCTGAATAGCCGATGCAAAGAACTTGTGGCTTCATTAGTTAATTATTTTGAACAAGAAAGAAATAATAATGGTCCTTTGTTGCCCTTAAATGCTGTACAAGAGGTAGGTAATACGTGAATAGAATATCCTTACTTTACTTTACGAACATTTCTATTATTTTAGCGTGTAGCTGCTGCCTCAAAAATCAGTGTGAGAACAGGAAGAAAAATTTGTCAAATAAAGAAAAAAGGTGAAGAGTTTGAGTCACCAAAAAAAAAAACGTTGCGCTCATAAACGAGTAACAAATACATCCATATTTCGTGAACAATCTGACAACGCTGCAAATGTTCACAATGATGACATAAACGCATCTTTATTTGGTTTTTACTATAGTTCCTAGTTGCACGTAAAAAGTGAGCAGGAGCTCCGTCCAGTTGTAACCACATATTCTTTCGGATGATACGTGGTAGGTTTTCGAGAAGGATACAGGAGTCTTTTCTCAAGAAACTCTATCTTTCGGGCCGATAACATACTCGCCCACAATTCCTCCCGAACGTTTACACTCCATCGGTGATGGCGATCAACAGTACGGAGTAAATGTTTGTTTGCTGTAAGTTAATAAGGAAAATTCTGTCTACTTACTAACCCATTATTGTGGAAAGTAGATTCGTCAGTAAGCAATACATACTGTTTTTAATTTCTTGGGAAATTAAACCACAATATTTTTAAATTCTTTATTTCAACGTTTCGGTAGCGTTCCAGCTACCGCTGTCAAGATAAAATGAGTAGAAATTAATTTTTATCCCTAACCGACACAACAGAAAAAATTTGACAAGAAATTAAAAAAAGAATGAATAATATACCACAAGGAACATACAGAAGATATTTAAGCAATACATAATTGAAAAAATCCGGATTTCCTCAAACTTTGTCCAAAGTCCATAAACAAGAGTTTGAACGTTTATCATAATCCTGTTGTGTCAACATAAAATCAAGTATTGACCATACAATTTGAGAAAATTGAAAATTGCACTGGGGGTATACACCCCTATACCATTCGAAAAAATGACATTTTTTTAGCGTGGTGTATCATTAAAATACAGGGTGTTCCTTTTAAAATAATCACGATCTTATACATTGAATTATCTAATAATGAAACTGAAAATTCTGAACATCCTGTAAAGAAATATTTAGTACTCAATCGTGAAATACATCTTACGAATGTCCAACTATTGGGATGTGAGAGAAAATTTGCTAAGGTCTGTTATATCAATAAGTAATTGATTTTTTTCGAAATGTTCATATTTTAAAAAAGTCAGTATAACTCGGAACCTTCTGTATTTAGGTATAGGAAACCATTATGAAGGAGTATTTATTTTCTTGGAGGCAATCACAAAATCTCATAAGAAGAAATATAACTTTGATACGCCACACTTTCTTGGAACATCCTGTATATTTCAAAATAGTTTTAAAATGTAGCCTATATGAATGTTCAAACTACTGAAGTGACGAACATTCTAAGACTTCCACCGTTTTGCTATAGACCTCCATCCCGTTTGACGTGATTCACTCTGTATTTGGTAACATAATGTTCCAGAAATTCTCGAACACAGCTTCAATGGAAGCGTTGGGATAGAGAATACAGGAACGAACCAGTATGTTATCTCGTGACGTCACACTCCCGAGTTCTCTGTGACCTACAACGTCGTTCGGATGAGTATCTCATCCGGCGGCCAGTGCTTACGGCTTCTCGGACAAACAAACATTATTATTTTTATAGTTTATAAGCATTTTTTTGCAATGGATACTATTAAAAAGAAGGAAACGGGTAGTGTGTGTAAACCAATAAATATTTTGTATGAGACTATTGTTTTATTCACTCATCGGTGTACTGTTCCACAATATTCAAGAAAAAAAACATTAAACACGTTCAAGTCATTTTAAAACTTATGCTACCTACGCCTATGGGAAAGTAAAATGAATCGTGAAGCGATCCGTTCAAGGTCAACAAAAGCTCTGGCAATTTGCGAATGAAATTTATAATAGTAATACTACCGGTTCGTTCCTATACTGTGACACTACTATAAAGTTTTTGAGGTGAATTTGGGTATGGAATGCAAGAGTAGCTTCAGTGTCCTGGAACATACTGGTCTGGTTCAAATGAGAATTAATATATAATTATATTTCCGTACAGCCCCTGTAAGCAGAATAATATATACCGTCTAATAGTCTTATTAACGTTAAATTGAATTGGACATAGCTAATTTTCTTCCGAGAAACGTAATGTCGAAATTGCGGACACAAATAATCGATTTCAAACAAAGGACTGGACGTTTGCTTAAAACAAATAATATAATCACCATCCTCTTACGAAATTTTCACGGATATTGATTGGAATTTGTAGGACATGCATGAAGCAACGAAGATAGTTGTACTTGGAGTAAAATAATTCAATGAAATAATATAGGGGAATATAAATATCCACTTCAACTTCACTCATAACATGAGACGCATATGAGACAAACAAGCTATCGAAATTACCCACCCCTTATCATCGTTATTATTAATTTTAGAAAAAAAAAGTACCTTTATAAAAATTGTTGGGTTACAGCTGAATTTTCTCAATATTCTAGCAAAAGTTCAGTAGCGTGCAAATTTAAGGGCATACAAAAAATAATAACTCTTTTTTGAAATAACCCTGTATATTTTCAAATTTTTGAGATGGAATTTTTTCTCTGATTTCAAAAATATACAATATGTTACCCCTACCTTGTACCATTTTTGAGTTATGAAATGTTGTAAATCTTAGTTTCATTAATTGCTGTAAATATGAAAAAGATAATTTATTAAAGTAGGCTATGAAAATGACAACTAATACCTATGTTCGATAATTGACATTTTTCATATAAATTAATTAGAATGGCTCCTACCCAGATAGCACAAACACGTTTCAAAGACATCTTAAAGACGTTTGTTCACGATGTTCATGACGTTTCGAAAATGTCCGCTAATATTCAAAATATGTTTTGAAGACGTCTTTAGGACGTACATTGTTACAAAACAAGGCGTCTTTGGGACATCCATTTTTGTACGTCTTCAAGACACACAGTTTTGGTCGTGTTTATACAGGGTGATTCATCAGTGCGATAAAGTCCAATATCTTGTAAACAGTTGAAGATATTCGAATGAAATTTTGACTGATTGTAGCCAGCCTAGGGGCTCATATTTTAAAATTAGTGGCAATAGTACAGCGTGTTCCAGAACGTCGTGTCAGATCAAAGTTATATTTTGGAACTTTAGTTCTTTACGCCAGGTTATGTTTGAGCGACCAGGGGTTGCGAAGCAAAAGATCTGACCGTTACGCGTTACGTTACGCTACGTTATGTTACGTTGCTTCGTTATGTGCCTTGCTTGCGTGCTTGTGCCTCCTTAGTCTCTCTCTCGTTTACGAAGCAGCGATTCATAATAATAAATATGCTCCTGCCGGGATTAGAATCCGGGCCGCCCGCGTGCAATGCGAGCATTCTAACCACTGAACCACCGATGCTATATTGAAATTCTATGCAAAACTGGTATTCGCAGTGCTAGTGATCTACTTGAATTTGTTCGGATAAATTTTTACTATTATTTCCAAATTTTTTTTGCGCGATTAAGGGGTCTAGCACATTTACTTTTCGAAATACAGGGTGTTGAAATTTTGGAAACTTGAATGTTTTAATTCGATAACTTTAAAATGGATGGATAAATTGACTTGACATTTGGCAGGTAGTTTTAAAATGTAAAAGGGCATATTTTGAAAGAAATTGTAGTTTGTGCAGCTAGTGTGGATATGATGGCCATATCGCACGAGGACGAAGATGGAGCACGACGCCGTAGGCGGAGTGCTCAATCGTTCAAGTGCGATATGGACAGTCCACACGAGTCGAGCAGCATATTTTTTCTACGACCCACTTAGGAAAAAATCTAAAAAATAAAAATTTCTATAAACTGTGATATAACTTCAAATTAAAAATTTAACAATTCAATTTTATGTTTCCACTAATTTTGTGGTAAACGTACAGTTCTTGAATGTCCAATTTGTATAATGCTACGGTTTCCTTTTTTAAATATACGATGCTGTTATAAGTAGATGTTGCAAGTCGGACTCCCTCATGAAGGGTACCGTACCATTATCTATAATAATGAATATTCTGCTAAATATTTCAAACGTCTACCTGTTGTAGTTATTAATATTAAGCAGAATGATTATTTAAAAATAAAATTAACATTAAAAAAAATTCCTCGCGGGGAATCGAACCCGGGTCTACCGCGTGAGAGTCTGGTGTGCTTACTACTCAAACACCAAAGAATACGCAAATTGTTTATCTATAACGTCAGATGTATTACATAACTTTTGCTTAAAAGGAACTAAAGTTCCTACCGTGTGTCCCGCGACACGTTCTACTTTTTTTTTAATGGGACACCCTGTATCTCACTTCAAATTTGAATTCTGCTTGACTTCGCTATTACAATGATATAATATTGTGATGGGTTATACAGCGTATTTAAAAAGTTCTGACCAATTGTTCTTGTAAATCGTAATGACTTCAACGCCCTGTATACTTTAAACTGCACAATTTGAAATTAATCTTTTATAGCCATACGTCTATGATAGTCGTCAAGTACTATTATTCAATCGAACTGATTCGATATCTAAGATACCGTATACAGGGCGAGCCCAAACTCGAATACATTGGTTTCACAATTTTTTCAAATGGATCACCCTGTATTTTATAACGGTAAATGGAAGTTACTTTACTATACTTCAAAATTAATTGAGTATTCCCTTTACCCAAACTGAATGGTTTTTGTGATATTTCTATTTTATGGTTAAAAAAGCCAACAATAATAAATTTACTCATACTTATTTATTAACAGCTATACTAAAATTTCGAAAAAATCAACAACAAAGTTATAAAATATGCTTAAAGTGACCACCCTTTAAATTTATACAGGCTTGGAAACGGTCTTTGCACATTAACATTTTGAAACGCCTGCCTTATTCTAGTTTTCATATCGACTGGTGTAGTAGCAGGTAATTGGTTCACCTGTTCTTTAATAAAATCTCAATGGAAAAGATCTGCTTCATTCAACTCTGGTGATCTTGGTGCCCAAAGAACTGGTCCTGCTCGTCCTATTCACCTTTTTGGAAACATATCATTCAATTGTCTCTGAATGAGCGCATTATGGTGAGCAGTAGCTCGGTCATGAAAATACCAAATTTGTTGACGTGTACGGAGGGGAATGTCTTCAAGCAGAAATGGTGAATGATTTTCCAGGAAATATTAATAAACTTCTCTATTTACCGTATTTATTCTCATTACCTACCAGTAGATAACTCTTTGTACTCTCGCCTAAAATCCACAACATATCTATCAAGTTTTCTCTTATTTTTTGGGAATCAACCGGAACGTTGAAATAAAAAATAGAAAACATTATTGTGGTTTGATTACCAAAAAATTAGAGAAAACAGAATAAGTAATGCCACAAGGAACTTACAGAAGATATATCTATCAAGATTTCACGGGAGAAATTCATTTTATTTGAAAATGCTATGACAAATGTCATAAATTTAACAAACGAATTAGCACAACGTAAATGTTGTTGATATTTCAGAGCCTATTTACTACCAACCTAATTACTAAGAAAGCTAATGATGATATGGTTCTAATTTGACTATTTAGAAGAGCTACCTAAGAAACCTGATCCTTCTGCATGTGTGGTGGTACTGTTATCGAAATTTTAAAACCTTTTTTTGAGTTAACACACTTTCCTTACATGTTAATTGTTGTGAATACATTTTATTATCTGCTTTTCATTTATTTTTTTTATTGGAAATACAATTTTTAATAACAAAATAGAAATATCACAAAAACTATTGAGTTTGGGTATAGGGAATACTCAATAAATTTTGAAGTATAGTAAAGTAACTTCCATTTACCGATATAAAATACAGGGTGATCCATTCAAAAAAATTGTGAAACCAATGTATTCGAGTTTGGGCTCGCCCTGTATACGGTTTCTTAGATATCGAATCAGTTCGATTGAATTGTAGTACTATACGACTATCATAGACGTATGGCTATGAAAGATTAATTTTAAATTGTGCAGTTTAAAGTATACAGGGCGATGAAGTCATTACGATTTACAAGAACAATTGGTCAGAACTTTTTGAATACGCTGTATAACCCATTACAATATTATATCATTGTAATAGCGAAGTCAAGCAGAATTCAAATTATTCAATTAAAATTATTTCTCAATGTTGATGTTTCACAATTCATCAGAAATTCTAATTGCTATCTTTGATAATTCCCACGAGGAAAGTGGAATGTCAAATGAAAAAAATTGTTTATAGGATTGTTGATCTTCTCAAATCACATCACAAAACACTCAGTTCCTCTCAATTGCCCAGCGCATGCGTACAGACTGCCACGCTAACAGATTCATCCTGAGCCACATATTGTTCAGATTTCCCAGATGTACAAATACCAACGTTTATTGAGGGTAGCTTATTTAAATCTGCAACTGAGCTTTGGGTGCACTACTAATCCTAAATAAGAATTTCATATTACAAATTCGACGTTTCTTCCGTTTTGTCCAAGACACTTAGAATTAGCTTAGGATATTTAGCTCTGCTTTCGCTCCCGTTGGCCTGTTTGAAATAGGAAAACTCTATTTTTTTAGAGGGAAGAATGAAAGGTTCTCTGCTCGATTGAAATATTGGAAAAAGTATTCAATTTTTGTAAGAAAACGGAAATAATCTTGACTTATTTAACTAACTCATTTCCATGTACACCTTGTATTGAAATCAAAGCATTTTGGAACCAAATTTATGAAATCTAGGAAAACATTAATAAAATATTAGAATTTTCCTAAGTACTTGAGAGCCAATCTAAAAAATTAATATTTTCAATAAGCGCTTAGTGGAATAGTTAGATAACGATTAAAATAATATTTTCGAGCCTTCTCCTAGTAACCACCGAAATTAAATAGCTTTCACTTGTCGCAATTGGTTCTTCTTCATGTAAACAAAGAAGAACGTTTAATGTGTCTTCAGTTGACCGTAAGACTTCCTACACTCAGGAAAGTTCCCATGAGCTGCGTTCTCGACATTAAAAATTCAACTATGAATGAAATACGCGTGAAATCGAAATCTACTTTTCCTTAACATTCAGGTCATTCTGGTATTAATTAAACGAAAAAAAGTTAGTGTTTTAAGTGCAGTTCTAATGTCGACGGTGATAAGTTATGGTGTTATTTTACGAATTTTTATTTTGGTGTTTATTCTGGTGTTAAGAGTGGGAACAGTGCCAAATGAAAGGCAGACTCAGGAGTTACTGCTTTTGGATAATTTAGGGAAAAGGGGAGGAGTGTCAACTAGTGACCAAGGGACTCTTATGAGTATGTTGGGGAGAAGTACGTATATTTTTTATTCATAAACACATTTTTATAAAAAAAGCATCCGGGCGAATGCTTTCTCTGAATTCGATTTCCCATTGGTTGATAGGTATATACGGGGTGTTTCATATTTCTACGAACAAACTCTTGGGGAAACGATACATTTTCTAGCGGATTTTCTTCAATGAGTAATGGAATTATATACTCAGTCTCTAGTGCCAAATTATGTATCTTTGCTGTAGCTATATAGTTCTGTCAATCATTGTATCGATGAAAGGGATGAGAATTGTTAATTCAAAATGGTTTTTGTCACGTCACAATCACGTAGTGAGTATTTGTTCTTCAATATCAATTTATTACATGATGGCGTTATTATGAAGGGAAATTTTTTATTGGAATAAATGCAAATAATATCACAATATTATTTTTTCTAATCACAATAAGTAAGTCAACTTAATATTTTTTTTCCAATATACGGACCTGAATATTTGCATCTACAGTAAATATATATCTCCAAATATTTTCAATTATTTCGAAATATGATCTTAGCGGTATGTTTCTGCACTCGTCTTCCGAAGGTAGGTATTTTTCGCTCGTGCTAGAAACAAAATTTGAGTTAATTAGAAATAATAATAGTGAATACCTTGCATACGAAAAAATGGTAGTGCAGAAAGTGACGTTTTTTACACGAGTCAAACGAGTTACACTCTTTTCATCTTACGACGATCATAATTTTAAAGATTTATTTTGAATGGAATTACGATATTATACCAGGTGTCAATGAACTATGTCCCATGCTAGTTTAAAATGGGTTGATACATTTTGCTGAAATTTGTATGGTTTGTAATGGGACCAATTTAAAATTTGTCCAAATCTGAAATCATTATGGCCCGCTTCCGGTTTAAGGGGAGATTTGTGGAAATAAAAAATTTTAATGGTTCACTCTGTATATTTTTACAACGTTCAACTAAGAAGCAACAGCGACTGTCCGGGATTTAGGCGCCGACGGCTATTGAATTACACTCCAATGTCAAACGGTCACTGTTTTTGTAAAATATTCCTCAAAACATATAATGCATTAGAATAATCAATATTTTGCGATACCTATTTGAAAATAACCAACACCAAGTTTTGACTGTGTTTTTTAATCTCTGGATCTTTGTTTCATTCTTATTCAATCGAATAGTGGTCTTGAACTAACCCATTTAACATTATTTTTTCGAAATATTCATTTCATGTAAGTTCATCCGCGATTGAACTTATAAAGCACACCTCTCGAATTGAAATTCACTTTTTCAATACGGGTTTGTATGAGCCGCCCGTTATTTCAAATATTCCATTCAAGCACCATATTTATTAAATGTACAGTGCTATTCTAAAGTCCCCTCCCCCCCTCGTATCTTTTGAACAGCTACACTTACATTAACAAAATTTGGAGGGTGAAAATAAAGTGTTGTAAACTTCTCTACGAACGGTAACAGGTGACGTTATAGTAATAGATGACGTCACAGTGCCACTGTGGCAAATAATTTTGAATTGGACCTTATGGCAAGTGATATCTCGTTTGAGAGGCATTGACATTGGCTACATAGCTATATTAATTTTGTTTGGGTTCAAACTGATTTTGATGGATACATTAAATAAATAACAAAATTATTGAAATTATTTTTTTCAATTTAATTAATAGAATATCAACAACGGATTCTTATAGCAAGTGTTTGAAATGTGCTCCGTCTACTTCCTGACAGTAATACATCCTATTAGTAAACTCTTGTCGTACTCGTTCGAATGTGTCAGCTGAAATTGCGTTGCATTCTGGTGCAGTAGTATGAACCTTGGATTTCAGGTACCCCCATAGGAAAAAATCTAATGGTGTCAGATCTGGTGACCAAGGTGGCCATTCTATAGGACCTCGCCGGCCGATCCATCTACCTCGATATTCTTCATCCAGGTAACGTCTTACTGCACCATAATAATGTGCAGGAGCACCATCTTGTTGGAATGTTATATCCAGATGGCCGAATTCAACTGGATTATCTTCCAGAATTTCAGGAATTAACGGCTCAATTGCATTTTGTAACATCTCCAGATACACTTCACCTCTTAAATTTGAACTTAGGAAAACAGGACCTGCTATGTGGTTTCCCCTTAGATTAGGAAAGCATATGGATACCGCACTTCGCCTTATTTGACACTTGCGATCTGTCACACACTTTTGCTGGACGCCATTTTATATGTGGCAGACAAAGCGAAAACGGCGTGTGTTTCTTTCGTGAATTTTTAAGTGAAAATTATTAAAATTGTGATTTATTTTTGAACTGAAAAATGGTGAATTGTTGTGCTTACGCATGCCGAAGTCGAAGCGAGAAAAAGGAGATTGGAATTTAATTTAACAGGTAAACAAATAATTATATGTACAATGGACTATGTGGTTTAGTTTCTTTTAAATGATGAAAGAGTTATCTCTGACAAATGATTTTTAAGTATGTAATTATTCAGTCTTTAATTCAACTAATACTAGTATTTGGATAACGAGTTTTAATAATTTTCATTCAAGATTTGCATATATAACGTATATTCTATGTTCAAAACGACCATTATAGCAGTGGCGTGGGTAACCAATTTTTAAATTTCTCAAGATTAAATCTAGGTGCTCATTTCTATAATAGATTAATTTATTGATTTCCCTCCTTTGATACCAATCCATTATGTGCCTTTAACAAGCATTCATTCATTCTCAAAACAAATTGGTATTTTTACATTGGAAAAAATGTATTACAAACATTATGTTACGCCGCTGACCCCATCTGCGATGTGGCAGGCGGTAACAGTTTTACGACTCTGGTTACGCGTCCACTCTCTTTCCTTGTCTAAGGGTTTCCCAATATACCTGCCCAAACATTGACTTTTTCTGGAAATTGGGTATGTTGTTCACGAAAGGTGTGAGGATTTGTGTCCCTTCAATACCTTACATTTTGTGTATTCACATTTTCATTGAGGCAAAAAGTACTTTCGTCAGTAAAACAAATTGTTTTTGGGTAATGTGGGTTTTGACTAATTTTATTTGTCATACATTCACAGAATTCGAGTCTTCTGTCGGAGTCGTCATCCGAAAGGTGGTGCACCATTCTTAACTTGTATGGATGAAATTTATTTTTAGCCATTAACACTCTCTGTACTGTACTTTTACTCACTTTACAGATTGACGCATCTTTAGTCGAAGAGGAAGTAGGGTTTACTACCATTTCAGCAACTATATCAATTTTTTTATCATCACTAAATGTTTGTCGACCAGATCGTTTGGCATCTTGAACACTACCTGCTGCTTCAAACTTGTGAAGAAGCTCCCTCAAATAAGTTCTAGAGATAGGGCGATCTGGTATCTCTCATTAAATAAACGTTCCGCTTCATGGAGATTCTTTCTAGATTCACCAATTATTAAGATAGCTGCTACTTTGTCGGCTTGAGAACGTACCATTTTACCTATGTAAACTCTTAAACGTCTCGTTAAACAATAATAAAATTAAATATTTGAGCTATTTAGAAAAACTTTGCAAAGCAACAAATACCATTAAATTAAAAACGTCAATTTTTTGACAACTAACCAGAGGCGAACTGAAACATCTTCAATATTCAAATGTGAAATAATAATTTTGGTATTGCTTTCATTTATCCGTCAAAATTAGTTTAAACCCAAACAAAATTAATATACAATAGCTATGTAGCCAATGTCAATGCCTTTTAAACGAGATATCACTTTCCATAAGGTCCTATTAAAAATTATTGGCCAGAGTGGCACTGTGACGTCATCTATTACTATTACGTCAACTGTTATCATTCGTAGAGAAGTTTACAACACTTTATTTCCACCCTCCAAATTTTATTAGTGTAAGTGTAGCCGTTCTAAAGATACGAGGGGGGAGGGGACTTTTGAATAGCACTGCATACTATATAATAATAATGGATTTCTCCTCAATTCCTTGTTGAAGGATGAAACTATTTTTTTCCATTCTCAGCACAACTTGCTCTTGAAGCCAACTCTATTTTTTTGTAATTATTGATTTTTATATATATTTGATTAATTGATAGTATGTTGTTTAAAATTCAATAATTCGAATATGTGTTCGAGTGTTCGATAAAAATTCATTTATTTTTTATGCCGAATAATGTTAAATTGCCCATTCCAAATTTAAGCAAAATATTTCGACTCATTTAAAATCTACAGGGGTGGCCCATAACGTGAAAAGTGCAGAAAGCGCACCATAAAGCAGGCGAAGAACACTCTTTCTGCGAAGTGTAGTCATAGATTTTTCTACATGTACATACCTACAATTTCAGTTATTCACATAGGTACCTACACAAATAGGTATATTTTGGGTTCCAACGAAAGTAGTTGAATAGAATATAATTTCGCAACGTTGATGTTAACATTTCTATGTTATCAAATTACTTGACGTAGGTAACTTAACTTTTTCGCACACAAAATGTCATATTTTTGTTGATGTATGGACAATTGTCTAATTTGCGAATAATAATTGGTACAGAAAAGGTTTTTCCGGAAAGTGGTTGTAGAAAAAAAACAGTATTCTCCATTTCTATTACGTTATTACAGTAGAGTCGATTCAAGAGAGCATTTTAATACCATTACTAGCAACTTTTGTGACATTTGAGAAACTATTATTGTACTTGATCGACAGATGCATCGGACATTAGTGGAAATCATTAAAATTGTTATTAAATATGTATATTGTAATGTGAAGTGAATTTTTTGGATGATTACCTATAATTACTTTCCAATTGTCTTGGAATGACTTGAAATTTCTCAATCTAATGTCTACAAACTGTCTACAAAGGAGGTCATTAGTTATATAGATAATACGTGAAATGTGAACATCCCATTTTTTTTAATCAATAACCAGGAAACTATTCTCCAATATATCTCTACTACTATTGATTTATGTCACTAAAGGAGCTGTACAGCTTATTTGTGAACATTTTGGCAATAAATAGACGAGGAAACCTCACAACATTTTTCCAAGGATCACCGTTCAGCTGAGAAAAAACAACCACACTCCGGGCTATATGCCACGTCGTTTATTGAATTACACATCCCCTTTATTTATAAAACAGATTCTACAATAAAAGTATGTGGCAAATGGAGTTCTCCAATACAATCAGACCCTCTCACCACAACCACTTTTATTTATTATCAAAATTTCTGTTTGTTCAGAGCTACTTGGTACTTATCCTCATTTTGAACTTTCGTTGTAGAGGGGACATAGTATTGACGTTATCTGATAAGTTCCTGAAACACTTTCACATGTTTACTGTCTGGCTCAAGATGCTTTTTTATTTCCATAAATAATTATGCACTTAGCAATTTTTGCCTTTGTGAACGGTTTTGTCCTTTTATTAAGTTCTTCATTGTTGTTATATCGCCTTTCCCATGGTTTATTTGTGTTCTGAATTGGTGTGCATTTTGCAAGTATATGGATGGAGCTTTTTTTTTCCATGACACATAATCAACGTTTTTCTCCCTCTACTATTCTGATGCTTTTCAGGTGCCCATTCAGACGACAATGTCCCATGTCCATTAGGATTTCTAATTATGGATTCATAAGATCTCAACGGGTTGTAGTCGCCCAGCAGGATTTTTGATTGTCTTAGCTCTATTAGATCTTTCCAATGGTCAGATCTTTTTTTTATTTCCAGCCTTGCTTATTTCTTCCAATACCACATTGGGCCTGAACCCGTGAAATTCCCCAAAAAGTGTTTAAGTTCCTTTCTGTGCTAGTTTATCTGCTAATTTTATTCTATTTCAGTGTGGAATCCACAAGCTCTCGCCAGATTCATTGAGTTTGCCTGAGCATTCCTATGGTGTGAACCTCCACTTGAAGATAGTTGGGGTTTTTTCCCAAGTTTTCAGAGTGCTTGGTTCCTGGCCTGTATACTCCAATCTCAGTATCCTCTATTGTTTTTTGAGCCGTATGTGTACCATTGGATGTAATTTTTTCCAAATCTAGTGATAACATTTGGATCCTATTCTTTTTTGTTGCCTAATCTCGTGACGATTTTCCACACATTCCCAATTTTGTATTGTGAATTCATGCGAAGTATTTTTTGTAGCTTCTTTCAACGTACCTTACTTGTCTCCTCAGTATCATGAGTTTGGACTTCCAAGCATTCTGACATGATAGGTCAGGAGGGTGAAGAGCTCCACTGCAGCTAGAGCTAATCAGGCTCCTTGTCCATCCTCCTGAAAGTCTTTTTCAGCACCCCAACCAGCCTATGGTGTCAGCCAAAGGTCGCAGAACACGGATTCACGCAGTGGCCTATTTATACATTTCGAGGCCCGTGGTAAATTCAGCCCCCCTCCTCCAATATAAAGATGTTGAAACAATAATAATAGTATTTTTTATTTTATAATGTTCACTCATCTATACACTTTTTCTTGCAATATGATAAATCACTACGTGAAGTAGGTATAAGCAAATTTTATAATTATAATTACTTGATTGTCTAATAATTCACTTCAAATTGAAGGTTCCTAATTCAAAGTAGGAACATATTGGAGTGGAATTACAATTGTAGTTTAGGTACAGAATTTCAATTTTTCCACAAATGCATTGGAATTTAATACATTTTTTCACTTGTGTATGCAACTGAGTAAGTAACTCAAATGCTTTGTGGAAGACAAAACTATTTTTTCCACTAAATGTGATGTTGTGAGTGGGTATCTCCTCTGACTACCTTGCGGATGAAGACCAGTGGTATTTTGTCGACCTGTATATAGTTACGCCACGAGTGATCGAAAAGGATATAAAGTATACCATCTTATCTTTCTAACCACCGCCTCTACATGAGGATTTGTCTAATAGCATCGTTCCACGAAGATGTTTGTTCAGATGACACTGTCCAGTGAGAACCCTTGTCTTGGAACGTCGGTCCCGTCGGGTCATCGTCGCAGATGTTAGCTGCTGCTCTGTCCGAATACTATCCACAGTAATCTTGTTGTCAAACTGGCAGGATAAATTAGCTTCGAGATATTGGCCAATCAAGCCTGTGAAAAGACTCTATTTCTAAAAAAAACATTTTTTATTCTCTAATCATCACCATTGATTCCAAAATAGCGCACGCCAGAGAAGACAACTGTTTCAAGGGTCTTGTCATTAAAAATTATAGCTTTTATCTATACAGACTATAGTGGACACTTTTCCTTTTTTCTTGGCACCAAATTTCAATTTATAATAATGAACCAAAAAGTATTTCTTTCTATGGCTAAGTGAAAGTTCTATAAATAGTCAATAGAAGTAAATCTATTGTATATTCACCTAACACGTATTCTCTTCAGACTAGAAAATTGGTCAAAGCAATAAACAAAATGCAAACAACATTACCTTAGTTATTCAGGAACAGATAAATCCATTCAAATATTTTTCTTATAAATTTATAATGGCTTCCGTTTCCTGTAATTTGAAACTTACGAAACTTTCTCTTGACATATAACGATGCGGTAGTCTTGACAGCACATTAAAAGTGATTCAAACATTTTAACAGGGAATTCTTTGAACATTTAAGAGATCCTACTGTTTAAGTGAATTGTTCAGTACGCATAAAAAATAGAAAGTTCGAACATTTTTAAATAAAATAGTATATTGTTTCACGAGTGACGAAAGAAACATTTTGTGAAGCGAGTAGGACAGTTTACCTGCCGAGGCGCAGCCGTGGTAATGTTCACGAGTGAAGCACTATACTTTTTCTACAACCCTGTTAACTCTCCAATCCATGAATTTTTCATATATTTCTTTATATCTCTTTTCGGATTTTATTGGGAGGTCTGCTCTTGTCAAACCGAGTGTCAAAATAATGAGACCTGGCAACTAGATATAGATTGTTTCTAAATCTCACGGTATTATTACAATTCTATTCTGCTTTTCAATCGAACAAAAGCAAAAAAATGCACTCTCATTAAATAAATGATTCCTATCTTCATTTATTAATAAGAAAATGTCGTCAAAACATTATATACGAGGGCGGCAAATAATTGAAAATATGAATTTAACTTCCGTCATTTGAGACGAAAGTGAACGTTATGACACTTTCTCTCACTGGTGGTGGAAATAACGTTTTCGCTGAAAGTATTCTATTATAAAATGACAACTTTTTGTATACCTAGGGTTGTAGAGAAACTAAATCTGAATTTTCAAATGGTATAGTTTACATCTTGGTTTAAAACCTTGTATAGAAAAAAACGCGTGTATATACACCTGCAAAATATTTTTTCAATAATGAATAAAGAAAATGTTTTTAGACTTCCAAACTAATAATGGTTAGAATATGTAACAGAAACTAATTTGTGAGCAGCAATGCATCTAAAACATTGGAAGAATACTATTAAAAATATTTGTCCAAACTTGTGATTTTATCATTAAAAAGTGATGTTGCAGTCTTGATGAACACATTAAATATATTGAGAACTACAAATTTTTGGATATGCGAAGCTTATGCTTTTTTCACGTGAAAACCGATGATGAGTACAAAATAAAATAAAAATTGCTTCAAATGCCGTAAAAGATGGGAGGGGAACGGTGACATATTCTTCAAAATGTACACCACTGGATCAAGAATTAAGAAATGTTTTTCCATCAAAATATGCCCTTTTACATTTAAAAACAACCTGCCGAATGTCACATCAATTCATTCATCCATTTTTAAGTCATCAAACTAAAACATTAAATTTTTCATAACTTGAACACCTCATACTTCGAGAAGTGAGTAGGCTGAACCCCTCAATCCTTATATAATTTGTCTAATCTTACATGCAAACGTTGTAAGTGTTATTTGAAAATACCCTGTATATTATAATCTAGAATTGAGCGTTCAGTTTATAAATTTTCCTAAACAGAATTATAATTCGGAAAAATTCTCCCATTTCGGAAAATTGTTATTTGGGTGACCCAGTTAACGAATAAAATTTTTCAGCCATCCATTTTGTCTCGTTATGAAATATGATTTTGAAATGGAATTTTTCGAAATCTAAAGATTATAGCGGTATAAATATAAGTATATAGGATTCTCACGAAGTCCTTCCACATAAATAATGTAATGTGAAATGTGTTAATTTTAAATTTGAAGCGTGACTTTTATCGATTGCTGCTAGTGCAAGATGGTTTAATAGTGTATCGAATTTCTGTGGATAAACTGTAACTCTGACAAAAAAGTGCAGAATTTTCCTATAAGATGTTTTTTTTTATTACTAATTATATCTAGCCCAGCCCATAATATTCTAGGATTTTGAACATAAAAATAATTTTCGAAATATTTGTTAGCCAGTAAATTTTTTTGAAATGAATCAGTATACTCTGAACTACTGAGAAAAAAAAATAAGCGACATTGCTAATTACTTGTACTCGGTTTATACTTTGAATTTGAAGCTAAAATTTCGTTCAAAGGCGTGCTTTATATATGAGTTTTGTTACTACTAATACTATGTATTTTTACGAGTTGGAATATATTTAAATGAAAACAGAAATTGATGATTCTGAGTTTAGGTATTTTATGTTATAAATTTTAAACATTTCTTCAATATAAGTAGTTGGAAATTTAAATTATGGGAAAATTTAAAATTTCTTAAATACTAATGTACCCACTGAGAGGGACTTCCAGGAAGATGTATAAACTGCCAAATGAGGTCTGGGTGCTGTGGGGTCGTCCTACTTTCCCAACTTATCAGATCGTATCAGAGACTGGGCAAGTATAAAATTGTCACACGACTCAGGTCCCAGAGACTGTTCACAACAAAATAATTAAAAAATGGAAGAAAGCTCAGGATGTGGAGTTTAATTTACTCCACTAACTGGGCTATAAGCCTAACAACACCAAACAATGTTCTTGGATATTAGTATTGAATTTCCAATAACTATTGTTAATATCATTTTTTCCAAATACTCTTTCAAGAATTACTATTTAACAATGGATTCGATAGCTACTCACAACTTTAGCAAATTAACTTGCATTCTAGTTTAATAAGAATCATCAGAGCACCACCACCAATTAGCAATTTGATTTTGCTCGAAAACTTTGCGATACTTTCAAACAATCCGTGTACAAACTCTTTGGAAGTAATATTTCCTGTTTCTCCAAGAAAATGGATGGAGTTAAATTGTATTGAACATTAAATATCCATTATGATTATAAAACTGAATATATTCAAGGTTTAGTACAGTGTCGCCCAGTCACTCAATAAATAATCAATCAATAATAGAATGCTAAAGTGTAAGGAGTACCAGTGTAGTTTTTTTAAAATATCCCAAATTTGTCTTGGACAGTTTTCACAGACTTGAATATGTGCTCCATGATGGTGACAGTTAGTACCTATAGTCTGGACGGTCCCAAAAAAAACCGC
>CAJUYH010005924.1:0-21649 GCA_910591685.1 Galerucella tenella
GCGTTCGATTGTTGAGTGTTCGTTACTTGTGTCTGTGTGAGGGTTCTATGGTATTCCCTAGTTTCGCTGTTAACTATTCGATCAGCAACTGTGTAAGAATGATCGGGTATGGAATCGGGGTTCCAGGGAAATATGCCAGTGGCCCTGAAGCCGGATATAGCATTTCCAGCGGTCGCGGACTTGCTCCAGCTTTTCGTTAAAAGTTCACCAAACTGGAGTCTCCCAGTTTCCTTCCGGGGTGACTCTGCATCCACTCTCTGCAGGATTGATAGTAGAAGGACTTGAGCGACTTGAAAAAAGCTCTGTCGAGCGGCTGCAAATAATGGGTAGTGTGCGGAGGTAGGCACAATAAAACGACATTGTTTGCTTCAGCGGTTTCTGAAAGTTCAACACAAGAACAGTGAGAAGTATGCCCGTCAAGAATTAATAATGCCTTCCCTCCTCCTTTACGTGGCAAGAAGTGGTTTTTAAACCAATTCAAAAAAATCGTTGCAGTAACGTAGGCTGATTTTTGAGACATTACAATATGTGAACCAGGCGGCATTGAATCAGTTCACTCAGTCTTTAAATTCTTGCCTTTAAATACACAGACCGGCGGCAGAAAAAAACCTTCAGCGTTACAACAAGCTATGCACGATATTGTCTCACCCTTTTCCCCTGATGTCACTGTGACAACATCCTTTGCTCCTTTTTGGGCTAAGACATGGCCAGGATGATTATTTAATTGAAGGCCTGTTTCGTCGACATTATAAATGCATCCAGGTTTGTCGAAAAGCTAATTTTGTTCCAGTACTTCTTGCAGTAAAGTGAAATAATTTCCCACATCTAAACGGTTCATGCCTAAACCTCGCCCTAGAGATACACCCTCAGCCTTGCGAATAGACAAGTCTGGATGTCTTCTCAAAAAAGACCTAAACCAATCGGAACCGGCACATCCTTTTTCTTTGTTGAACTTGTGATTGATTTTTAGACTTTCCGCAAAATTATAGGCAAGCTTTCGAACATCTGGAACTGTCATAGGAAAACCGCATTTTTGTGCCTTCTTAATATGTTGCACCAATTTATTTTCATTTGCCTCCCCCAACATGCTATCCGGCCCCATTTTACCTGTCGTCGACACATTTTTTTTCAATTTCCTTTCAAGAGATTTCCTAGGAATGCCATAATTTTTTGAAGCGCCGTTCACAGAAGAACCGTTTCTGACAGCGTCCATTGCTCGCCGCAGATTTTCTTCAATATTGTTTCCACGATTCGAGTTCTTCTTTGATACTCCGTTGGCATGTTTTCGCAGCAGAATGGAAATGATGCCAAACTGTAAAGAAAGAGACGTAAAAATATATGGCCATCTGTCCCTACTATTGGTTGGTCATCTCTCCCAAATGCTAGGGAGAGATGGCCAACGTGACAAACAAAACCCACCGCACATTTTTAACTGTTGTTTGAGGTTAGAATCATCTAATGAACATTGTACTCACCTAATATGTTGAAATCGGCACTAAATTTCCTCACAAACATTCACAGTAGAAGGTGACACAAAACTAATATAAAATTTTATAAGGAGGTGATATTATTTTTATTGTTTTGACGCTTTAACGTGACCTCGACTTAAACGACAACACACTGGATGTGCTTATGGATAATCATTTATTGTCGGAGAGGACAGGCAGCACCATCTCACGACCCGTTAGTTTTTGCTGTTGGCCATCTCACCCGACTTTACCCTACTTACTCAACATATAATACAAAACCAAAAATATTACACAAGAAATGGACTCTTAATGAAGTTGTCGATGAACAAATAAAAATGGGTAATTCTTCACTTCCCAACTGACTTCTGGACTAATATTGTTTTAAAATTTCTAGTTCTCACATATATACTTATAGTACCATTTTTACTGACATTTCACAGTAGATTCTTCATATTTCATAAAAAATCTGAGTGTGAATTCTGTGACAGAATATTATATTCTGCAAAAGTATGATAATTAATAGTGTTAAAACCTCAAAAAAAATTGAAAATAAGATGAACCTGGAAGAAATTGAGCCAACCACCCTCGCTATATAAGGCAAGTGTTTAACAATCGCACCCAAGTAGTAGAACAAAGAGTCAGTTCAATAATACTTGAGATGAAACAAACATATCCTCTCGGTTTTTAAGCATTGATCAGAAATTAAACATCCTATGTGGAATGGCAGGATAAAAAACATCAAAACAAAACTCAGAAAAGGAAATAGTTGATATTCATTGATATGGCAACTAAATTTCAACAGCATCACAAGATATAGAAATTCTGTAAATGTTTTCAAGTTAGGTAGTACTTGCTTTTTTCTACCCAAGCTCGACCGAAATTTACAGGAAAAAGTCATAGAGAGTAGCATTTGTCGATAGAAAGAATTTTCAATTCTTTGATATTTCCTTTTGTATTCCTATTTCTATCAAGTTACAGAGTACGAGTGCTGGAAAAATACAAATAACGAAGTTATCTTTATTCAAATCTTATCAACCAATCGCAATCGACATATTTTTAAAAGTAATTTTCCAATTTTAGCATGAAAAGTTTGGAAACTTTTACCTAGTTATGGTTTAAGAATGTTAAATCGAAAACCTAAATGCCTACGATGTTTTATAGGGATAATTAAGAATTATCAGTTGGTTTTATATTCGTAGACATATTTTGCCCGCAGCATTAAAAAGACGAAAGTTTTGGCAGAATCGTGATTTGAGAGTAAATGACATAATAAGCCGGAATTCCTTTGAGGAAGGAACGATGGATTCACCGCCTTCCTTGAAAATAGGTTAACTTCGTTATTTTTTGGTGGAAAGTGAAAGATACGAAATAATACAGTTGTTGGATGCTTCCAGGTTAATTTTTTTTATCGTTTTACTCAAGCGATTCACCGATTCAGAACAACTTTATCAGTTTATTGTGTGAGTCCGTTTAAAAGACACATAAGGGAATACGTTATTAAATAAACTGGAAAGTCCTTGTTTTGTAACGGAATTACATTTTTTCACCAGGTACTTATCGACGTATTTCACAGGAGAAATTTAATTCCACTTTCTGGAGCTATAAAGAACATTTTGGATTATTATGACAAATGTAAGCTACAATTCTGTGTGTTTATATATCAAATCGTTTAACAGGAAGATGAGACGGTAGAGCATATCTTTTTTGATTTCTCGGCTCTATCGTCCATTCGTAAATCCGTGTTCGGCGAATACTTGCCGCATAGTTCCTCATGGGGACGTTATATCAACTACGTTGAAACCATGGGATGGTTGACGTACTGGTGCTGCGGGGTCGCCATATGCTTCTAATTCATCATATCATCCAATCGTGCTTGGAATGATGAAGATAACTATTGACAGTTGAATGGAAATCCTGGACATACTTCATCCATACCTATGTATACCTATACGTTTTTAGACATAGAATGAGCTTTTAACAATTCAACACATGAGGCTTTGGGATTGAATAAGAAAGATAGAAATGTAGACAGCAAATGAAACGGGCTCTAATAGTGTGTAGAAACCTAGCAGGAGGTGTAAACAGCCGTAGTGAGACTAATCATTGCATGGAGTATTGACGACAAGACAACCACTCCAGAATTCAAAGACTACCATCACAGAATCAATTGAAAAAATGCCCAATTAAGTCCAATATTCCCAATTATGTTGATAATCTGTCCCTCTACATCCTCAGGGCGCGGGTCTTTAGTCTAACTTCTCCAACAGCCACATGGTCGTTTTGAGTAGGGCACTTTTGCTGACGCTAATTCACAAAAAACTTACTGTCAGGTACGTTTTTGGGGCGCAAGCCAATGAACTCACTCACTTTTCTTGTCAGTAATACAAAACTACCTATCCTGTTTGGATTAAATCGCATTATCTTCTCGAGCGTAATTAGCGTCTCGACTGTCTCTCAAAGATAAAGTACACTTTTATCGTCTTCCAAAATAAATAACTACTATTTAAGAATAATGTGACGTTTTGTTAATGACTCTTTATTCATTTTGTAAAAACTATGACAATGACGAAAAGTCTGGATGATAAAAAAATATAAAATAGGTAAATCATTACCACTTTGAGATGTGTATGTAGAGCAAATGTTCTTTATTTTATCATCAGCAATAAAGTTACCAAATCTAATATACAGGGTGTTTCATTGGGAAAGGACCTAACTTTAACAGTAGATGGGGATCACTTTGGTTCTTCCATAAACCTTTTTTCAATATGTTCTCTGCACTTTATAACCGAGATACAGGGTGTTTTATAAATGTATCCTATTTCTTTCGAACCTCATAACTTCCGAGTTACCCTGTAGATTATTTTGAAATTTGGTACACGTAATAACCATTACTTAAAAACGCCATCAAAAGGATCTCCAAAAAGATAATGCTGGTCCGGCTTAACAAAAAGTTTCAAAACTCGTCTTTCCTAAAAACAACACCCTGTATATAGATTTTTATAATTGGAAAAAGTTTTAAAAATCGAATCTACTTATTCCCTTTTCATTTTTCCGCAGACAATTTCACTAAAATTTACCATCAATGTTATAATTTATGCATGTTTTTGGGGTTAACAATGGTACCGGAGAGTTTTATTTTTATATTATAGCTTGAAATGAAATCTATCTAATGCATCTAGAGAAGCATCCTAAAAATTCAATTGAGTTTGTATGTTTACGAGTACAGACCACTAAAAAATGTGATTGCAGGGCCGTACTTAGGACATACCTCGAGACATACTCATTCAATATCTTTCGAATATCTCGAACACCCTGTATCAGGATATGTATCTGAGAACTATGCACTTTTACATTCAGAATAACAAAAGTAAAATACGAGAAATAAATTTATACTTCAATAAACAGAGAGATTTTTATTAATTTCATTAAATGACATGAAAACAAGAAATTCTAACAGCATTGTCCAAACTAAGCAAGTCTAACCTACAAAAATAGCTTAAAATGACCTCCATTCTGCTCTATGCACTTTCTTGCCCTTTTTGTAATATTGCTAATGGACCTTCTGATCACCTCTGGATTATTCCTGATCCTTATACAGGGTTTTCGATATATTCGAAACATATTGAATGAGTATTTCCTGAGTAGATACGGCCCTGTAATCACATTTTTCAGTGGTCTGTACTCGTAAACATACCAACTCAATTGAATTTCTAGGATGCTTCTTCAGATGCATTGAATAGATTTCATTTCAATCTAAAAAATAAAAAAAACCTCTCCTATACCATTGTTAACCCCCAAAACGTGCATAAATTATAACTTTGACGGTACATATTTGGTAGTAAAATTGTTTGCGAAAAAATAAAAAGGAAATAAGTAGATTCGATTTTTTATACTTTTTCCAATTATAAAGGGTGTTGTTTTTAGGAAAGCCGAGTTTTGAAATTTTTTGTTAAGCCGGACCTGCATTATCTTTTTGGAGATGCTTTTGATGGAGTTTCTGGGTAATGGTTGTATATATAATCATAAACCCGTTTGTACCCGCTGTGTAATGGTTGTAACGTGTACCAAATTTCAAAATAGTCTACAGGGTAACTCGGAAGATATGAGGTTCGAAAGAAATAGGATAAATTTATAAAACACCCTGTATCTCGGTTATAAAGTGCAGAAGACACATTGAATATAGGTTTTTGTAAGCACCAAAGTTATCCTCATCTACAGTTAAAGTTAGGCCCTTTCCCAATGAAACACCCTGTATTTAAGTTTAATTTTATTCCGTAACAACTATAGACATTAAAAAATGTTACGAAATTTCAGATTATTACTTTTCGTAATAAACTGTAAGTTAATTTAAAACAAAACCCATTAATAAAAGAGTTTTAAGTATTCACCCGAAGCTCCCTCACTGTAAAGGGGAAATATTCTCTGTAAGTCGCTGTTAGGCGACAACAAGCGTAGAATACTGAGTTAAAGCATTTTATGGTAGTTTGAAGTTTCAAAGTTTGAGCAAACAGCTTTAAACATCACGTTTATTACAATCAAATTAAGGTAAAAACAAACATTCCAGTAAGTACTATGGATAATCTAAAGTTTTCACTGTAACAAATTCCAGCTGCAGATACTAACTGCAGTTTCCATTTAGTTTAACTCTTTGTTAAAGTGAATGCTATTGTTTAACGCCGATGTTATTATTGAAGAATATAGATATACAGGAAGAAGTAAAATTGACAAATGAGATATTTTTTAATATTTAAATTTTAGGATATCTACAGTCTTTAGTTTAGGTACGTGTCCCTGTTTTATCTAGAAGTCTTCTAGGTATTGTGCCCTAGGATTCTGAATTCATATGCAATCCGAAAGTATGTGGACGGAGGTTTTTTCATGTCACAGAAGCTACATTATTTTTCCTTCACTACTTTAAGGTTTTCCCATTCAGGCGACAGTGTCCCGTTAGGACTTTCCTGGTGTAGCTTTACTCTGGTTTAGACATTTATTTGTTCTTAACTGGTTGCAGTCTTCCAGGAGGATCTAGCAGTCTAAGCCCTACTAGATATTTCCAACGGTCAGATCTTCTCCTTTTTTTGGCGTTACTTTTTCTTCCAATATTACATTGGAGCCGATTCTGCAAAAGTCTTTTAGCACTACTCTTCACTAGTTCATCTGCTATTTTATTTCCTTTTATTCCAGTGTGTCCTGGAATTCATAGTAAGGTGACGTTGTTGTTCTCATCTAGAGTTTTGGTTTACATTTAAAAAGTTTTTTCAGGTAAATCTGTACATAATATTTCAAAAGCGTTGTACAGATTATTAAGAAATAATATGAAGGAATTATGAGATGATAATCATTAGATTTTTTTTACATAGTGGCTACAATAAAACCTTTGAAAACCACATAGAGGTGGATGAAGTGTAACCTACATCTAAGATACAGGGTTACTGTTTTCAAAAATTCCTACATATATCAGCAGTCGAAGATTATATATCTTCTGTATGCTCGTTGTGGTGTATTCATCATTCTTTTTATCTATTACTTTGAGAAAACAAGTATGCTCATCACTACGAGAAATAGAAGTTCTTGATGCGCGACCTTTAACTATTGAAATTAAGAGCTCTGGCTTTCACAGGCTTACTCTTCGGTACCGTGAAGGTATTTCAGTGCGAACTTTCAGGAAAAGAATAATCGATTTATTCAAATCAGCCCAATGTAGGTAGGTATATACTCTGTTGTTTCATAATCTTCCAGAAAAAGACGGAACGTCGAATCTTCCTACAGTGCATTATGATTCAGCCGACGTCGTAGATCATAGATCTTACAATTATTTAGAAATATTTTTTCGATGATATTTAAAGGTTTTTTGAATAAACCAATTCTGGTAAATTATGTCAGAAGTTTGAAACTCTTCCAGAAATCCAAATATTCAATGTTTCTTTGCCAAAACTTCACAATGGCAATTTCTGATCTGATCACTTGCAAGGTAGTTTGCTTTTTCATTGCCATCCATACCAGATTGACCAAAGATACTTTGTTGAGTCTTGCTTTTCATGAGAGTATTTTTTGGAAGTTCTACACCAACTTTGACAGTACACGATAAGAGCTATGAGCTTTCAAAGGTGCTTGGCTAAGACAAAATTTTTATTGTTGTATGTATGAGATTGATTTTGTCCAATCTCTCTACACATGCACCTATGGAGTAAATTTTTTTCTGCATGGGATCCTATTCAGGTTGATACTTCTCTTCTGGGTGTCTGTCCGTATAAACCTGCACCAGAGCCTAAAGTAGATTCGGCTGGGATTGTTGATTTTATGCTCAAAGAGAACGAGGTATGGGGAGGCACTAACTAATTAAACATTAGGTTTGTATAAATATCGGCATTAAAAAACGCAGTATCAGTTTGTGACAAAAATGTCAATCAATATTTTTCAATTTTTTCAGTCATTCTATATGTATAGTAGAGATGAGAATGTAAATACCGAACTTTAAAAGGCATGCAAAGTGTACGATTAACTTAGAAGTCAGAATTCACTAATAAATAGAAGTTATCACAACCAAAGAAAGGACAAGAGATATTTACATTTTCCTTTTAAAGTAATAATACCTTTCGCAATCTGCAAAAACCAAAATAGATACAATATAGGAAGAATATATTCCTTTTTGTAATCTAGGAAGTTCTATCTAGTTGATTCCGATTTCAATTTTTGGTTATAGCCCAGGAATTTTATGTAACCAGTTCAAATTATTGACAAAAAAATCCTACGAGCAAGAATTTTGTAAAGCTATTTATTAATGTTGAGATATACAACTATCCAAAACATAATGGGAACTTTTGACCATTTCAAATGGTAATACCTGAAATATGGAAAAACCACAAAAAATCAAAAATAGCTAACATTTTCAATGGTGTAAGTGTATGTTTGTATGAATTTATCTACACCTACCTGTGAAATGACAGATGTCCACTTATTTATGAACACAAAGCATTTTTATTCTTCGTGTGTTATACATATAAATGTTTATAAAACTGAATTACAATATTATAGTATATTACATAACGAGAGCTGAAAGATGCTTATAGTGTCCGACCGAAACTAGCTTTTACGAAACCGAACCGAAGCTTCGTCCGAGACCGGAACTTTCTTACAAGGATCATGTTTTGAGGGAAAAATAAAGAAAACGTTATCATAATCAGTCGCATTTATTTCTTTAGCTTTAGCTTCAGCCTTAAAAATACTTCAAATATTAACTTGGATATTTATTTAAGTTATTAACTAATATAACAATAGTTTTAAGCTAAACGACTAAACTATACACTAATTATTGTAATCGTAATATTGCAAACCGCGATGAATAGATACTAATAATTCCAGTAGGTATCTGTAATTGTTATTTATTAATATTCATAGTAAACAATATTACAGTATAGGTAAAAAACAATAGTTTATCAACATTTCCGCCTCGCAGACTGCTGCTTCTGTCTAAATAAATTGGTCCAGCAGCACTAAATAATTGTTCACTGGAAACACTCGTCGATGGAACTGATAGAAATTTCAGTGCCACCTTTCTCAAAGACCGAAATGTACTAGAATCCCAGGAAGAATAAATATCTGCACTTATCTGTATAACTTGGCTCTGACAAGTATGCTTGATTAGTTAGCTCAATTTGGGATAAGCAATCACTGTTCTCCATTTCGATTTTCTTGAAATACATGTTCTTCTAGAGCCATATTACCTTAAAAACGAAGTGAGCACGACATGATCTTTTTTTAATGACAATTTAATTTATATATTAAAAATCCCATAGTGCAATTATTCTCACTGACACCTGCAACATTTACAGCGACAAATCATGCACTAGAGGTTTTTTCAATTAATCATTTTTTAATAAATTATCGCGGTGTCACTAGCCAAAACAAATAGTTTGACATGTCTGTCAACAACCTATCAAATTATTGAATTGTTTCATTTCATCATTTAGTATGGATCTACATCAAGCCTCATCTATTCAAATTATTAAACGCTAGCAATGAGTCGATTTGATAAGTCTACGAACAACAAAATTAGTCAAATTGTTAATACCTGTGTTCCTGCTAACACAGCTGCGACTCAATCATCAATCTGGCGATACTACCACATCAAGAAATTATTGAATCTAATATTGCAAGATTGGGCTATAGCGGGCTTTCCACTTATGCAACTACGAATTCAATTACTCATGCAATTACGCATGCAACATGACAACAACAAAACTCATGCAACTGTGCTTACCATTTGCTTCTCGCCTAAATGTTGTTTCCATTTATGCCTCCATTTTTCAGAAGATATTGCCTCTCTTTATGACGATATTTGTTTGAAATTTTGATGTTGGTTGTGTTGCTCGTCATGTCGAATGAAATAGAAATTGTTGCAAGTGCTGCTGGAGTAGCAATTATTGTTAATGGGGAAAAAAACGAAAAAAGCCTTCATGCTGGGTAAACCCTTTTCTGCAGAGGAGAAATGAAACTTTCAGTATTGTAGTTGAAATAAGACTGGCACAAAACTCGCTCTTTAAAAACTTTACTCAGATGTCGCTGTATGATTTTGAATTACTTTTCACTTTGGTTGGCCCAGCAATATGCAAAAAAAATACATATTTTCGTGTAGCACTCCCAGAAGCTACAAGGTTGGCAATATCTAAAAAAAAAACGTTAAAGAGGCAGGAAGACGCAAGTGTCTTCCGCTATCAGATCTAAAGGCTTGCGTATACCTGCAACTGCCTCGTGTGCAACTATTTTCGGCATGCCTCGGCGAGCTTCCCGCTTATGTAACTATGCATGCAATACAGACGCGTGCGTCGGTTGCATGATAGAGACGCGTAGACGCAAAGGGAGAGGCATGCCGAAAATAGTTGCACACGAGGCAATTGCAGGTAGACGCAAGTCGTCCGATCTGGAAGCGGGAGACACGTCAGTTTTCCTGCCTCTTTAACGTTTTTTTTGTTAGAATTTTTGCTGCAGACTTTAAAGATGTACATTAAACTTGCAAATGTATCACCGCTCTCTATACAATATACATCTCAATAATATTGCCAACCTTGTAGCTTCTGGAAGTGCTTCAAGAAAATATGTATTCTTTTTGCATATTGCTGGGCCAACCAAAGTCAAAAGTAGTTCAAAATCAGACGTCAACATCCGAGTAAAGTTTTTAAAGAGCGAGTTCTGTGCCAGTCTTATTTCACTTACAATACTGAAAGTTTCATTTCTCCTCTGCAGAAAAGGGTTTATCCAGCATGAAGACTTTTTTCGTTTCCTTTTTTCCACTTTAACATCATTAACAATAATTGCTACTCCAGCAGCAGTTGCAAAAATTTCTATTTCATTCGACATGACAAGCAACACAACCAACATCAAAGTTTTAAACAAATATCGACATAAAGAGAGGCCATATCTTTTGAAAAATATAGGCATAAATGGAAACAACATTTAGGCAAGACCCAAATGGTAAGCATAGTTGCATGCGTTTGTCGTTGTCATGCTGCATGCGTAGTTGCATAAGTGGAAAGCCCGTTTATTAATATGCGGATATGTGATGGAGAAGACTACAAAGAAGCGGTAGTTTAAACAATTTGGAACACCACCGCTAAAATGCTACAAAGTAAATATTATAAACAATATTATATTCTGCCCTTTCACCGACGTGCAGCTCATCACAAGCTGCACGTAATGCTAAACGTAACATCCTACAAAGACAACCCTAAAAGAGAAAATCCAGTGCATCATATTTTAATAAATGTGAAGTATCTTCAATGGGCAGATTATATGACGAAAATAAACCGTAAGAACTTCAAAATAAATCACATCACATTTTGACGTTGGAATTAGCTTGGCTTGGAGGAGAAGCACTTACTGTGAAATCACTTAATTCGTAGCTGAAATTGAAAATAATGGAAAATAAACTGGACGTATCGAGTATAATCCTCTATTATCGAAAACGAGACAAGGCGGTGACAATAAATTATGTGACAGCAAATGGATTACGCCTAATATCTTAGAGGAAGATATTTTCCAAGAACGCTTATTTAAAAAGTTGATGGAAAAATGAGGCACTTCCATTACATTGGACAGAGTATTTCTTACACCAAATCCCTTTTTGGATTAATGAAATATTCGAATGGACTAAATGCTCTGCACAACGCATTGGTATAGATGTCAAACATGTCAAAATCACAAATCAATCAAATCGAGTGGCAGCAGTTAGCGAATTAGGTAAAAGCAAAATTGAAAAACAAGTCTTGATAAAAATAACAGGACACAGAAATTCATCATGAATAAAACCATATTTACAGGTTGACAAATAGTTTCATTCTTGATTACCGGAGACTTCAACGGACATAACTTCATATGGGGATCCGAAACAAAGGATACAGGAGGCTATAAGCTATAAGGGACTTAAATCTTACTCTCCTTAATGACGGGACGAAAACCAGATTCAACTCACAAAATGGTACAATGTCCGCCATCGACCTCACGCTCTCCAATCCCTCTCTCCTGCCCCACTTAACATGGGAAGTCGCACCTTACTTATATGATAGTGATCACTTTCCAATATGTATATTAGACAACAGACATACTCGCTCCGAAACAAAACCAGTACAGAAATGGAAACTTCATGAAGCCAATTGGGAACAATACACAACTATCAAAGAAACAACACTAACCAATTTTAGCCACGAGGAAAACATTGATCATTCCATATCTAAATTCAACAACCTTATACTCTCAGCTGCAGAAAAGGCAGTAGGATTAACAAGCAACACTAAACATCACACACCAGTCCCGTGGTGGAATAAAGAATGTCACGAAGCTCTAAAAGCAAGCAAAAATGCCTTTAATCGATACAAAAGGTACAGAACTGATGAAAATTTAGCTCGATTTAAAGAGCTTAGGGCGAAAACAAGATTCATCTTCAAAAAAAATCGGAAGTCTTCCTGGGTAAACTATGTACAAAGTATAAACAGTTCGGAAAACATTTCTACAGTTTGGAAAAAAATCAGATCGATATCGGGTGCCAGAACATATCAGAAAATTAACACTATTGAACAAAATGGTACAATTACTTCTAATCCAGACGAAATAGCGGCTATAATGGCGAAAACTTACAAAAAATACTCTAGTAATGCAAATTATGACGCAGAATTCTTGAGAAATAAAATAGCTAAAGAAGAAATTTCAATAGACCAAACCAAACAATCAGTTACCAACGAACCACTTTCTCTAGCTGAAGTAGATGAAGCTTTGAATAGTTTTAAAGATTCATGCCCAGGCCCCGATAACATACAAATGTCCTTTCTGCAGCACCTGGCAGACTCAGGTAAGAAAATATTGCTTGAAATACTCAACAAAATTTGGCAGACACAAGTATTTCCAGAACAGTGGACCCAAGCAACTTTAATACCAATTTTAAAACCAGGAAAAAAGAAAATACTCGCAGAATCATACAGACCCATTGTACTAACATGCACTTTGTGTAAACTTATGGAAAAAGTGGTCAACAACCGATTATTATGGGAACTAGAACAACGGAAATTAATAATTCCAGAACAAAGCGGCTTTAGAAAACAGAGAAACACCATAGATAACTTAATTGACCTTGAAAGTGATATACATGAAGCCGTCGCGAATAAACAGAAATGTCTAGCTATATTTTTCGACATAAATAAAGCCTTCGATACTGCTTGCAGATACAATATACTAAACACATTAAAACAATGGGATATAGACGGCAACATGCTAGCATTTATAAAAAACTTCCTCCACAGAAGAAAGTTTAGAGTTAGGGTAAATGGTATAACATCAAACGAAGAAACACAACAGAACGGCACTCCTCAAGGATCAGTAATTAGCCCTACCCTATTCTTAGTAGCAATCAATGGCATCTCCAGAAATATAGTCAAACCAATAAAAATTAGAGCTTTCGCAGATGACTTAGTTATATATACTAAGGGACGAAACATCCAAACTATGCAGGAACTAATGCAAAATCAACTCATAAATTTTGAACTCTGGTCAAAAGAGTCAGGCTTCCGCTTTTCTCCCTCAAAAACAAAATGCCTACTTTTTTCTAAAACTTCTGTCTACCAAACCCCTCATCTCAGTCTCCACGATCAACAACTATAATTTGTCAATCATGCAAAATTCTTAGGCATGATTTTTGTTACTAAATTAAACTGGAATGAACACATAAAAACTCTAGTCCTATCCTGTCAAAATGGTATAAATATTCTTTAAGTGCTTGCAAACAGAAGCTGGGGCTCAGACCAAAAGACATTACACCTTTTATACAAAAACCTTATAAGAACGAAAATAGATTATGGATCCATTGTGTATGCCTCTACCAAAAATCACATATTAAAAAACCTGGACACCATTCACAACAACGCTCTGAGAATTATATCAGGTGCGTTCCGAACCTCGCCAATTGAAAGCTTGTATGCTGAATTAAGTGAACCTTCACTATCACTCAGAAGACAGATGCAAACTCTTGCTTATTCTACTTCTATCCTAGGAAAAGTTGAACATCCAGTCTATGAAAATGTACATACTAGTAAATATCCCAACCTATTTCAGAAACAAAAAAGATCAGACCCACCTTTCTATGAGAGAGTACGGAAATACTCCTCTGACTTCCACATTGAAAATCCTCCAACATTCAGAAATAGTGTCATATCACCACCATGGCTACTCAATCATCCTTGTATAGATAAATCCCTGATCATTCATTAAAAAAATGAAACGCCCTCTGTCATCATAAAACTAGCTTTTTACACACAAATAAATCTGTATCAAGAATACTACCAAATGTATACTGATGCCTCAAAAACTTCAAATGGAGTAGGAGCTGCAGTTATTACTCCTGACACAAAATTAACTTTTAAACTTTCACCCCTCAGCACTGTATACATAGGAGAAATGTACGCACTATTACAAGCTGTAACACATGCCAAAAGTTTAAATTTCTCCAAATTTCTTATAATAACCGATTCCCTCAGTTCACTTGAGTCTATCAAAAAAATGTATGATACTCATCCTATTTCTCTGTCCATAAAAGCAACACTAGATGAGCTATATACAACTGACAAAGACGTACAATTTATGTGGATCCCATCCCACATCGGAATCCTGGGAAACGAAGAAGCAGACCAGCAAGCAAAAGAGGCCATTGAAAGTGATAGTGCAAAAACAGTGCAAGAAGTGACGATAAATGACATAAAAATCCATGTGAAGGAAAAAGTGCTTAGTGCGTGGCAGAGTCAGTGGCGAGAATCTAAAGTGAAGTTGCGTGAAATTAAAACCGAAGTGAAACCGTGGAAAATGATACCTGCAAGACGCCCTCACCAAGTTTTACTAACAAGACTAAGAATAGGTCACACCAGATTAACCCATCAGTACCTGTTCGAGAAAACGGAACCACTTAAATGTGATCTGTGCAGATGTGAAATAACAGTAAAACATTTTCTAATTGACTGCCCTAAGTACAAACTGCAAAGACAAAATAATAATCTTCCTCAGAACCTTAAAATTTTATTAGGAAATGACTGTAAAGTAAACTCTCTAGTTAAGTACCTCACCGAAATAGAACTAATCCACAAACTGTAAAACGTACCGAGTCGCTAATAACCCACATGGTTGATGCGACTAGCTTAAAATAAAATAAAAATAAAAAAAATAATAGTTTCATTCGAGCATTATCTAATCCATTCGTTTGAAAAAAAACTACTACAGAAACGATTAACGGGTGGCACTCGTTGCGACATTATAGTATTCCTCGTATGAATTTCAATAACTGCGTGTAATAATTGTATGCAAAAATAAAAATGTAAGTATTTATTTTTAGTATTTCATAAATAAAGTTTGCATTGATATGTTTCTATATACTTTAACATTGAATTGTTCTGCCGAATTAAACTCGATGTTTGTATTGATACCGGGTGAGTTTGCGTTGATTAGGAATTCTTCTACTGAAGCGCGCAGATTGCAACTACTGTCTCTAGATGAAAATAATGTATTTCTACACTATACAGTTCAAAGTGCTTTAGTTTTGTCTGTGAGGCACTTTTTGAATGATACACCAGACTTCACCCTCTTTATTATTTTATCTTCTCTATTTGATTAAGTCGTTTAATTTTTTTTGTATTTGAATGTTAATGTTATATTACACATTTTTATAGAACTGAAGCGTATTTTTTTTATTACGTGCTAGTCATTACGTGTCGGCAGCTGTTATAATTTACATTTACTTAGTATCCAAATAGCAGGTAATATGAAATTTTTCGTAAAAATACTTCTATCACACTTTTTAAGTGGAACAATATTATCTTCCATTCGGGGGTTTTTACTCATACATTTTTTATTTTGCATATTAACTACTTCAAAATTAATTATCCTCAAAACTTTTCACAAATATATTCCACTTCTTTTTCCCCTCATAAAAAAATTACGATTATTATCCAGATTGTTTGGAACTATCCAATTTTAAACATAAAATTCCTGGGCTATTAGCTTTGTTATATTGAGGTGCTGTAAATCAACTAACTTTGGTTCAGGAACGCATTCAGAATTTTTTGCAAGGATAAAAGCCTTATTAAAAGATTTATCCATGTTTTAATTCAATATTCCCAGCTTCTGAGGCATTATAGATTTTCTATAGCTTGCTTATCTTTAGAATGTTATTTACATAATATTGTGAAAGGCAGAGTCTGAGTGGATGGTGACGTTAGGTCAAAAGTAATTAACACATTATGAAGACGGTAAAGAAATGGATACGGATAGTGAACGAGATAATAATAAAAAAGGTAGAACGTGTCGCAGGACACACGGTAGGAATTTTAGTTCCTTTTAAGCAAAAGTTATGTAATACATCTGACGTTATAGATAAACAATTAGCATATTCTTTGGTGGTTGAGTAGTAAGCACACCAGACTCTCACGCGGTAGACCCGGGTTCGATTCCCCGCGAGGAATTTTTTTTTATTGTTAATTTTATTTTTAAATAATCATTCTGCTTGATATTAATAACGACAACAGGTAGACGTTTGAAATATTTAGCAGAATATTCATTATTATAGATAATGGTACGGTACCCTCCATGAGGGAGTCCGACTGGCAACATCTACTTATAACAGCATCGTATATTTAAAAAAGGAAACCGTAGCATTATAAAAATTGGACATTCGTTTACCACAAAATTAGTGTAAACATAAAATTGAATTGTTAAATTTTTAATTTCTAGATTTTTTCCTAAGTGGGTCGTAGAAAAAATATGCTGCTCGACTCGTGTGGATTGTCCATATCGCACTTGAACGATTGAGCACTCCGCCTACGGCGTCCATTCATTTTAAAGTTATCGAATTAAAACATTCAAGTTTTCAAAATTTTAACACCCTGTATTTCGAAAAGTAGCTAGACCCCTTAATCGCGCAAAAAAAATTATGGAAATAATAGTAAAAATTTATCCGAACAAATTCAAGTAGATCACTAGCACTGCGAATACCAGCTTTGCATAGAATTTCAATATAGCATCGGTGGTTCAGTGGTTAGAATGCTCGCATTGCACGCGGGCGGCTCGGGTTCGAATCCGGCAGGAGCATATTTATTATTATGAATCGCTGCTTCGTAAACGAGAGAGAGACTAAGGAGGCACAAGCACGCAAAAGCAAGGCACATAACGAAGCAATGTAACATAACGGAGCGTAACGTAACGCGTAACGGTCAGATATTTTGCGTCGCGACCCCTGGTCGCTCAAACATAACCTGGCGTAAAGAACTAAAGTTCCAATAATTATTAGAGGGAATCTGGTCGAATAAACTGGTGAAACAACTAAAATAATTATTGTAACTCTGGTTACAGTAGTTTAAGAATGAAAAATGAATTGGCCTGACAAAATGTTTAGTTATTAACATGTTTAGGTATAGAAGCTTCACTTGTATGTATCTTTGTTTGTTAGTAACGCAACCTTTAAAGTCGATTTTTACCCAGTTTAATTGTACACTTGTGAAGAGTCCGTGACAATACAATATGATACAAAATGTAATTTCTATATAATAGTAAAGTATAAGGTGTTCCATTTATATCGCAACTTTTAAAGCAGATTTTTACCCACTTTAAACGCTCAAATTTATTCGAATTTTTTTTACACTTGTCAAAAATATAACTCATTTTTACAAAACTGTTTTTGTAAAATTCTAGTAACATCATTTTTACCCACTTTAAACGCTCAAATTAATTCGAATTTTTTTTGCACTTTTGAAAAATTAACTCATTTTTACAAAACTGTTTTTGTGAAATTCCAGTAACATTTTGGTCTTTGAATGTTGAATTCAGTTTGTATTTTTATATAGATACCTACATACATCGTAATAATAATAATTTAAACATACACAATTTCACGAGCAAAAACGAAATAAATTCAAAACAAAAAAAAAGAACAAGATGAACATACATTTTATTCGGGTTTGGGAGGATGTAAAATAAGCAGAACTAGTACTGATCATTAGTAGTAGTAGTACAGATTGCTCAAAACTAGTTTTCATTATTTTGTAATACTCAATGACCGTTAGTCGACTGAAAAACGGAGAAAATCTCGCTTCCTTCTCGATTTGTCAAAAATCTGTCAAAATTATGTTTCATTACACATATCTCGCGATATCTCCGGAACTAAACAAGATATTTTCAACTCTTTTTTTAATCAGTAGAAAAAACATGAGCGAAGAAATGATATAAAACCTAGTTTTTTTGTAAAATTACTGTAATCTTTACTTTTTTTGCAGCACTATTTTCAGTGATCAAGAAACTTTTTTATTTCCCAAAATTTCACTAAACTATCTGCGTACCAAATAAAGCTAAAGCTTCAAGGAAGCTTTTGAAACAAGAATCACTATTCTAAGTGTCATAGTTTTTGAGCAATAAATACGCAAACTTGAAAGTTTCTGCAGCCGCGTTTAATTATTGTGCTTTCTAACGAACAGACATCTCTCCTCTTCCCGCATACGCATAATGCGACCTGTCTATTCCTGAAAAATTTGGTCGATAACTTGATTCAGTTGTTAACAGTCTTTGTTTTAACTGCGATTAGGTAGATTTTTTTATGTGTGTGTGTCTATTGAGATTTTGTAAATGATGGAGTGTTTATTTTGTGATCAGACTTAGCAAGATAAAGACAAACTTGTGACGCAAAATCAGAGATTGGAAGGATTGAATAGAATTATATGTACTCCAGAAAAAAGAAAAGACACTTCTTGTGCTCAAAAGATCTGCATCAAAAGGAAGGTTAAAGTAAAATTTCATAAAACTTGCAGACAAACATTTATTAGTCCACAAAATATTGGATATGTTTCTCAAAACAGTGAAACCGAAAACGCTTCATCGTCTCGGACAAGATATCCTGAAGACGGATTTAATATTCGGCAAAAAATGTTCCTAATATGTAACAGATCTGGAAAGAGAGGCCAACAGCGTTTAACATATGTGCAGACAGATTATACAAAAATATTGATGATTTTAAAGACCTAGAAAATCTTCCCTTTTTATCACAAGATAAAGCATTGGAAGTTAGTACAAAATATATACTTTATTTGTACAGGAACAAAAACAAAAATATTGCTTCCTTGAATCAATTACGATGGTACCTGACAACTGACTCAAATCGCACATATTCTGAGTTGCCTCCCACTGATCATGCTTTTAAACAACATTTTGAAAAGGTAATAAATATTTTTTTCTTCAAGCGTATAATAATAACTATATTACTTTTTGCAACACAGACCGTAGAAATATCCCATTATTTTACTAGTACAAAAATTAATTTTCATTATTGTACTAATAAAATAATGGGGCGTTGTAATCAAGTAGGTAGGAACTGTCATTTTTAAACTTATTTAATTTGACGTTTGTCTGTTTTGAAAATTTTGTGAAAAATGTCTCAAGAATTGCAATGTACGCCTCCGGAATTAGTTGAAATAGCTAATTCCAGTATTGAAACTCTAATTCCAACGAAGTCGCGTAAACTGTATGATTTTGCATACGAAAAATTTCTAAAATGGTGCAATGAATATAATGTACAGCAATACACGGAAAACGTTATGCTTGCATACTTCACGAATTTGTCCAGAAAGTTTAAAAGTTCTACTCTATGGGCACAGTATTCAATGATTAAAAGTCAATTAAACATTAAACATAATGTTAAAATAGAAAAATATAGCAAATTAATTGCATTTATAAAGCGCCAAGGGGAAAATTATACACCGAAAAATCAAAAGTATTAACACAAGATCAATTTGATAAATTTCTCAAGGATGCACCAAATAATGTTTATTTAGCAACAAAGGTAGGTACTTTCTTATTTCTTTTTAATCATTATTACGTTTATTAAACCGTTGACAGTGATATCTACTAGCAGATCAATATTTAACTTGACAGCAAATATTACCTCATTTCCTACTTATAACATTTAATGACGGTAGCTCAGTGGCAGAGCTTTTGTCTTCGGTCGCAAAGGTCAGCGGTTCTAATCCCGGTGCTACCAGCTTTTTTTTTTATTTATTTCAACGTTTGTTTTAGGTTATATTAATATTTGGAGTCACAGGAGCCCTTAGATGCGATGAACTTGTTAATTTAAAGTCTAGCGAAATCCAAGATTTGGGAAATTTAATTTTGGTTAAAATCATAAACACAAAAAACAAAAAACAACGGTCGTTTACTATAATTGGCGATTTTTATTTGAATTTGGTAAGACAGTATACGGCTCTTCGTCCGGATGATATTGGCCTGCAGCGATTTTTTATTAAATACCAGAATGGTAAATGTCACCGTGTGGTAATGGGTATCCACAAAATATCAAACGTACCAAAAGACGTTGCTACGTTTTTGAAATTAACAAATCCTCATGAATATACAGGACATTGCCTTCGGAGGACTTCCGCAACTATTTTAGTTGACAACGGAGGTGATATTACCGCTTTAAAGCGGCATGGTGGATGGAAATCCACCAGTGTTGCTGAAGGGTACTTAGAGGATTCCATTTCCAGTAAAACACAAACTGCACAAAAAATACTTAATTGGCAAGAACAACCAAGTAATAGTTCTGGAATCGCTGACATAATAATCGACAATCAACTTACTAATAATATGATGTATACCAATGACAAAATTGTAAATGTCGAAGCTGAAAGCGGTGGCAGTGGCTTAAATTTAAACAACTGCAGTATACAAAACTGCACATTTAATATTACTGTTAATAAATAGGTAACACTTTATGTAATTTTTCGTTTGTATTAATTAAATAGTTGAGATATAAACAAAGCCTTCTATATTTTTTATAAAATGCATATTATTATTACGCTTGAAGAAAAAATAGTATATGTTACTCGGAGCAGAAGGCCCATTATATGTTTCGCCCAGTTTGCACAGCCTCGGCTAGCGCCTCGGCAGTGCAAGAATCTGGGCTCAACAATAATGTTGGCCTTCTACTCCTAGTAACATAATATACTATTCTAAGTCGCCCATGTAAGCATATAATAAAAAATTACCAACAATAAGCTATAATATGTATCTATTATTATTTTAGGTGTCTGTATCAATTAAACATTTGGTACAATAGCCACATTCAAAATAAGTCACCAGAAGATCCGACTCTATACGGATGGACATTAGAAGAAAATACTTGGAAAGCCAATTTTTCTTTTCAAGAACCAGTGCCCGATGATGTAAGAACAATTTTGTCTATACGATGTTCAGACAAAAATTGCAATAATAATAATAACTGTACCTCTGCATTTCACCAGGGTTAAAATGCTGCAGTGACTGCAAATATACAAACTGCTGTAACAGCCTAACCTATGAAATTTTATCAGACTGCGAAGATGAAGACTTTTGAAATATGTTTTTTGTTACTTAGTTTAACTAGTTATTTTTATTTTTGTTTTATCAGATGTACCTATTAAATAATGTCAAATAATGATAAACATAAATATGGTTTTAAATGAAACTAACTGTTTCTAAATGACTCCACAATATATTTGAAAAAATGTGTAAATTGCAAGTAAATTATTGACAATTGTTTCGATAAATATATCATCGTCAGAATGACAGAAGTTACTTTTGACATGTTGTATACTTGATATATATTTGGCTAGTCCAAATAGTGCCTATCTAGT
>CAJUYH010005925.1:0-21644 GCA_910591685.1 Galerucella tenella
TTTTTAATTTATACAGTGCCTTATCACTGATTGTACGGATATTGAGAAAAGTATTATAATCTATTTACACGGAAATAAAAAGCAAAAAGTGTCTAAATATGATTATCTAATGTACCTATTTAACAAGTTTACAAAGAAATTCATTCTCGACAATCTTTCCGGAACCTTTCTAGGTGGAAATAATTATTGAGGGAGAATTTTTGATATATGTATAAGTATTTGGTCGTTAAGAAGATTATCTGAATATTTGTTTTCATTTATCTCAAGAGCTTCTTAAATTTAATTTGAGGGATTCAGGTTCTATATACAAAATTTCGAAATTTGGATCGAAAGGTTTGCTTAATATAGTACTTTTTCCCCGATCGTGGGAAAAGTGACACCATTTTGACCCGTTTTCTATGCGCAAAGCTCAACATTCCAGAATAGTGGGTAGTTGCTGAGCAAACAAAGTATGGTTTAAAAATTTTTTTTATTAGAAAAATTAAGTGCCCCGACAACTATGGCCATTGGCACTGTGAAAAAGACAAAAAGACAAATTATAAATACATACACTATCTTAAAACATAAAAACATGTAAAATACTCGGTAAAATATCAATCTAGTTTATATTTTGTGGTAGAGGTTAGTTGATTTGAGTAATTTCAATGTCTTTGGGATTTCAGCAGTGCAGTTTAAAAGGTCTCTCAGGTTTGGTGTTAGGTCTAGGCGCTTGTATGTAATGGTGTATTCCTGGCAGTCTGTGAGAAAATGTTTGATGGTTAAAGCACTATTGCAGTGACGGCAGACGGGAAGGTTTTCAGAAGACATCAAGTAACCATGTGTGTATCTGGTATGGTTGATCCGCAATCGTCTGATGACAGCAGCTTATCTCCTGGTTAGGAAATCGAGGTAGAGACAGCCGATTAATGGTTGTATGTCGTAAAGGGCTGTTTTGCTGTTGTGCCAAACATTTTGCCAGGACTCCTTGACGGACTTTTTGAATAATAGTTTTATGTCATCTGGGAGCTGGAACGTTGTTGTGGTGATGATAGAAGAGGCTTCTTTAGCATGGTGGTCAGCGTTTTCATTACCAGTAATTCCAATGTGAGATGGGAGCCAGATGAGACAGACTGTTACATCACAAACTGAGAGAGTTTGATAGATGTCATGGATGTTTTGAACTATTGGATGGTCAGTAAAGATGATATTGAGTGAATTAATTGAGGAAGGTGAATCGGTACAAATGGCGACGCGCTTGACAGGAAAAGAGTTTTGCTTGAATGCTTGGGAGATGCTATACAACTCACCAGTGTGAACGCTACATGTTGAGGTCAACCGATAGGAACCTATTAGTTCGTGGTTGGTTGTGACGGAGCAGCCAACACCAAAAGAAGTTTTTTTTTTCAATTTGATATTGATAAAGTTGTTATAAAAGAAATAAAGGAAACATGTAATTTATAACGATATTCTTGAACACAAATCGATTGTTGTTAATATTCATATTTATTGTATAGTTTGTACAATTTGTAAATTGTACTGGAGGGCAACGAGAACTTATAGACGTTGAAGCTGCATATGACTAATCGTTTGGTTTATCTCGATCATTTTCATTTCAAGTCGAGGCAGGGGTGTTGAATATTTTATCAGCCACTCCTACTTTATTATTGAGTGATTCGTCAATATATTCGATCGGAGAAAAATTATTTTACTTTTGTCATAACAAAGTAATTTCCATGGTTACCACTTCTGTATTTCAATATGAACATAAAGAAACATATCTAAACTTACTTGATTATCTTGAATAAAATATTTTTCAATTAATTTTTTAAATGTAAATCAACGATCAAAGAAAAAATAGTATGTATAATTCGTAGGAAAAGTATATTCCCAAACTTCTGTGTTAGCAGACTCGTCGCTACGCTCCTCGTCTGGTAATTATCACAGTCGTTTGGGAATATTATGCTTCTCCCACTAATTATACAATATACTATTTTCTAACTAGTGCGGAAAAGTCACTTTCTCACGTGAGAAGGTCGTCTCTTGTCTAGTCTCGCCCTCTCTTGACAAGACGAGAGACCAGTGCTGCCAGACGTGAGGTATGAAATTATCGAGCGTTGACAAAGCTATCGAATTTTCCAGAAAATTATATTACACACAGAATAATTTAAAATAAGGGCCCTAATAAGAAAATATTATGCATGAATTTTTTAAAATTAATTCATTAATAATAAAATGTTTTTGGTAAAATATAAAAACTTAAAAACATAAATGATGTGATGAAATATACGAAAAAAGAAACAAAAACATACATTCTACTCATCTACTCTTCTAAACATTAACTCAACGTAATCGCAGTCAAAAAAATCATAAAAATAAAAAAAGCCTATAAAGCAAATTTCGACATCGTCTTCATCGTCCTTTTGATAAATATTATTTGAAGACATTGCCTTTATATCTGACAAGTAACTTCAAAGTTATAGCATTCGCCGTTACATCGTTGTGATGATATTTATGTCCCATGTTATTTTACTTAAAAAATATAGATTCGTTTCATTCAATAAAATAATATCAGTATTATCGATTATGGTACAAGTGAAATTTCAACTTTAGTTTGGGATAAAATTATGTTACATCTGGCAGCACTGCAAGAGACCCATATTATCTTGTCTGACGAGACGAGACAAGAGACGGCCTTCTACCCTCTCGTTTTGTCTCGCAGCAACACTAAAATCCATGCTACAAAGAATGGAAGTGTTCTGAAATAGTCAGAATAGTCAATTTTTCCCGCGACTGTGCGTATTTCGTATTTCCCCAATATTATAATATATTAGTTACATGTCATTCATTAATCTACCCTGCAAAGTTTGTTTTAACGTATTTAGCGTACAAATATTTTTTGAAGTTATTTTTGAAACATTCAATCAAGTGCCTTAACCTAGTGATAATTTCCAACACTTTTGAAAATCACAACCAATTACACCTGGCAGTGTTACTAAATTTATGAGCTCTTAAGTTATACTTTCATATTATCAAACAACGATAACCACAAAAAACAACCCCTTTTCTCCACCGTTGCTTTAACGAATTTTTCACCGTTTCATGGTCCAGGTGTTGCCATTCTTTAGTTTATATCACTTCTTTTTGTTCATATACCCCAAAGTTTTTCTCTTGTATGATAGGCGTTGCCCACCCTGCCTCTGGAATTACTCGATTTGATACAGAAAAAGACCGGCGCATTGTGAAAAATGATTTGTTAAAGGGGCGTATACGGTATCTGGTCGAAAAAGGTGCGAATACAAAAGATACGTTGATGTTGACAAATTTCTGAAGTCTGCGTGTAATTTTTCAATAAACGTTTGAATTTTCGATTCATATTTGAATAAGAACGAGGACGCCCATTTCTTGGTATATAGCGCTAATTTGACGTGTACACGGCTATGAATGTGTAACTTGATACCAGTGATTAATATCCGATAAGAATGACACGATTCCATACATAGAATGTTTTAAATGAATAGATTCTGTCATAGATGAATTCAAATAAATCCATTAAAAAAAAACATGCAATTAAGAGAAAATATCCGTTTCAAGTAAAAACCTTGTTCTGATAATGAATGTCTTCAATAAGGACTGAGAAATTGTCATGGAGTAAGTTTCCATATTTTCAAATAATTCATTATGCAATGAATTTAATTATTGAAAATATAGCATCTAGTGAATAATAGTATATCAAGTACCAAAAGTGTCAAAAACGTTTCTTTACTCACGAGTTTTCTGAGTGACTATAAGGATGTTTTTGACACTAGGTACTTCCTAAACTTTTTCTTCGCTAGCAGGAGAAAAAAACGTAATTATATCATATTACTATAATTATATTCACACGTAATGTGACGTTTGAGGAACAAAATATAAACGAGATGTGACTTTTCGCACTTCAAACACTATATAGTGTTTAAAGTTACGTTTTGTGAATGTCAAACCCGTGTTCCAGATGCGGTTTTAGTGACGGCAGTACAGAAACCCTATTTTTGATATTTTCAATCATTTTAATTGAAATTTATAGACTGGAAATATTTTTCAATCATTCCAAGTAACTGATCTTGCCTACACAGCATGCAACATTAGGGTTCCATAAGAAAAGACATACACCAGATAGGGATAAAGACAAGGTTTATTACCATCCGAGGAAGACTCGGAGTTAAAATGCCTTGTGAAGGATGTGAAAATTACGGAAACCTAAAGGTGCGTATTCACCAAAAAAGCGAGCACGAGCGAACAAAAGCGAGCGAGCATTCTGCATTAATAATCTTCTGGTGAGTACGGGCTAGCGAGCGAGCGAACTATTGCTTGTTCGTGTTCAAAAAAGATCGAGAGGAAGGCGGTACATCAAAGAAAATACTTGTTCGTACTCGATTAGTGTGGATGGGATTTTAATCTTCGATCCCACTTCGATCGTTTGCGCTTTGCAGCAAGAAACTTTGACGGGCCACCACGTGGAAAATTGTTATTTACATTTTAAAATCAATTATTATTATAGGGTTGGTTTATGAACTTGGCCGTACCAAGTATAGTTATAATATTTATATTTTAAATTAAATATTAATTTCTTCGGGGGACATTCGGCAAAAAGTTTGGAACATTCCGTGATCCTGTTCTACTGTTAAATCTCGCAATAGACTATTGCCACTATAAACATGTCGGTTTTTAAATATAGCTGATTGCCAAAATCGTTTCTTTTTTTTTCTTTTCCAATAAATTCAATACAACGAAAGCAGCACTAGCTAACAATAATTTTTCATAGTCATTGGTCAGCCATATTTACCGCGCTCGCACAAAGTAGATGGATCAACTCCGAACTTGAACATATTCGCTCTGGTGTGGACGAGATATCAATATGTCAAGCAAACACGAGCCAAACATACACGAATGTTTGCTCGTGCTCGCTTCTTTGGTGAATTCGCACCTAAACAATGTGCGGAGGAGGAAATCGATGAAGAAGGAGTCTAAATAGAAAAATTTAGCCAACTTCATACGAAATTTGAAGGAAGAAAATCGTTACCCCTCTACATGGTACAGTTCGGAGTGGAGGAAAAGATCAAAATCAGGAAAATTTAACATTCACAAAAGGTAAGGATAAAATGGAGAGGAAAAGAAAATGGGCCGACGCAGTGTTACAACTGCCAAGGATTCCACCACTGACAGACGGCATGCCGCATAAGTACTAAATGCGTGAAGTGCGGAGGAGCGCACATATCAAACTAATATCCAAGGCTAAAGAGAAAGCCTACCACTTACGCAAAGTACCAGGAAGAACACCCAGCGAACTACAGAGGATGCCGACAGACACCAAACAACAACTTGAAGACAAGGAAAACAGCCCCAAAAGCAACGGAGTCTGGAGTCAGCTACACTTTAGCTGCGAGCAACAAAAAGACGACGACAACAACACCAACGAAGAAACAGATTCTCGAGTCTATTACCTCAGCTCAGCGAAAAAAAGAAAAGAAAATCTACCTACGAGGAGGCCAGACATCCACAAAATGACTCGAGGTTTCGGATAGGTCAGCAAAAGCAAATAGATCAACTCTATAAGGATGTTTTCTCACGAGAAAATTTCCTAGTATTAAATTCCCTTAATAACTTCGTTTTCTTTCTTTCTCATTCCAAAACTCGTTTTCAGGATGTAGCAAGAAAAAAACTTTAAGTTATGGTTAGCTACTTATACTTTTTTCATTTGTACGTGTCTCATATAGCCTGATAATGGAGATATCTTACCGAAACTGGTAGCAACAATTTGATTGTCCCTACTGGTGACAAATGAAGTACATTGTTTTCGAAGTTTTATTGAACTCTTCTGATTATTTGACTCATGTCTCATAATTACTAAGCTATAGGTTATACATGACTATTTCACTAGAATAAGTTGATAACTGACAAAATTTGAAGGTTTTGAACTGGCAGTTTTTTGTCTTGTCGTGGCAATTTTTTGACGTTTAATATATCAAATCTATGTGTATAAAATTCTATGACTCTGTGAAAAAATTCAATATAAAATCTTTGTTAGTGGTTTCTAAGGAAACTAAGTTGTTTATTTAATTATTCAACTGTCTAAAAATTATTAAAACTGTTCAAAAAATTTGAATAAGTATTATTAACATGAATAATACAAGATTTGGAAATAATTCAATAAATGAAATAGAGAGTACAATTAAGCAAAGTAGTATACCGCGAAATACAATGAAGACAAAAAAGTCTGCGTGGGAACAGTTTAGAATGTTCCTGGACGCACGTGATTATACGTTAGAAAAGGATACTTCTGAACAAGTTATAGCAAAAATTCCTGAAGATTATGGCTTTAACATGAAAAAAAGAGATGGAACTGATTATTCTGAAGCTAGTGTGAAAACATTTTGGAATACGACTGCTCAAATGGTTCAGGAAAAATATTTTCTATAATTTAACATCAAAATTGATCCATTTAAAGATATTACCTATAAATTTGCTAGATTGGCCAGGGATACAAAACGTGAAAAGCTTCAGGCTGAACCTGAAACCAGAAAAAGAAGTTCTTACGCGTTTACTGAGGAATAATTAATGGAAATGGTAGAAAGCTATTCTGAAGATAATCCTGATGGGTTACAAAAAAAAGTTTTTTCATTTATGTTCGTTCGAATTAGCATGGCGTGGAAATGTAGCTACTAATTGTGATATTAATGACAAAGAATATGATAATAAAGGTAATTTTACTGGCAGGGTAGAATAAAGAACACCATTTCCAACTTATAGAGAACCTTCGAGAAAATAAAAATGAAGAAAAGGAATCCTCAGCTTCTAACTTAAATTGATCACAGGTTATGATGCAAAACAATCCCCAAAATAATGCTACAACGTACAATTACAATAATTGTACTTTTTACATAAATAAGTAATTTTTTTTCATAATGTTATTTTTTTGGCTTTGTATAATTGAAGTTTGCAATAAATAAAACGTTTAAACATATGATTTTTTAGTTTTTCTCTCGTGAAATAGTCATGTCGAATACCACTCAATTGAAAATTTTGTAAGGTAAAATTTTTCTTTTGTCGTTTTCAAGTTTGTTGCTTTTAGGTAATTTTGCTCATGACATTTAATCCAAAACTTTTGTTAAAAATGTCATTCGCAAAATTGCCAAGCAACAAACTTTCATGACAATCGAAAAAATTTGCCGACAAAATTTTCACTCTCGTGGTATTATATAATTATGAAAATATAAGTTGTGTAGGTATTCTATTACGGGAATAACCAGGCGCAACTGATGTGTTAAAAGGTGAACTGGCAAGGGACCGTATTCTTGACAGAACAACATTGATGAAGCACACAGGAAAAATGAAGACGAACTCCCTCAGTCTCGATTCCAGAGCAACTCCTGTTCCGTCTGCTGCATCAACAGAGGAGCGCAGTAAGTATGATAAGCAGTATGAGTATTAGATAAGATTATTTCAGTTATCTTTTAAAATTTTCACCTCCAGTTTAACATAGTTCTGATGGAATAATCAAAACGTATTTTCCTAGAAATTATTCTGTATTTTTCAGACAATGGTATATGTATACAAATAAAGGCTGGAACACATTTTTCTGTCGTGTTGTGCTGTGTCGTGATGCTACGCCGCTTTCATAAAATCAAACAACCCATTTATTGCGTATTTGAATGTCAGGCATGCTCATTTATCTGATGCTACGCTGTCTGACGCGTTCTGACGTGTCGTGACAAAATGCAATCGAACCAGATTTCCCTAAGACCGCCAACACCAGCATCAGAACGTTTTCGACTGTAAGAAGCAGGGCAGCGCTTCGATTTTTGAAAAAATGGATGAAATTGTCCTTATTGAAAACGTAAGGAATCATGATTGTTTATCTAACATAGAGTCTTAGCATTACCGAAATCAAAATATAAGACAAGAGGCATGGGAGGAGATAGCAAAAAACATGGACAGTGAAGATAAATTTAGATTTTATTTAACATTTCATTTCACAGCAGCACATTCTTCAATTCCTTCTTGAAATGCTTCTGATGAGCTTGAGTCCCTGAAACAATGATCGCAAACAGGTGTACTCACTAAAGTCATAATGCACCAAAGTAGTATGTTAACTACTTGTCACGACATAACGTGTCACAACACGTCAAAACAATCTATTCCCGCCGTAAAGTACAAACGTATTGAATAATAAAAATGTATAGAATATAATATGAAATTTCGACAACTCGACAACATCATTATCTGGGGTATGCAGTCTTATCATGCGGGTAATACGATAAAACAAAGACATACTCAACGTTTTCGTTTTCTTTTATTGCGTTTAATCATAACTTCCAAAGAAAATCCGTAAGATGAATAAGACAGACTTATGCAATTTTGACGGGATTAGAAAGGATATGTATTTAGTTTTAAGCGATTTAAAAAGTCTTTCACCAGCGAAGTTTTCATTTAAATGTGAGTTTTATTACTTTGACAATTCAAAGTGACAACATGAATAATAAAAAGCAATTTTCCGGTATTTTGCATCCACAAGCAAAAAAATGATACTTAATCTGATATATTATCTCGAGAATGGATGAAAAAGTGGAAACTCGTCAACCAGTGTGCAGGAAACATCAAGCATCATTATTTTTCTCCAGGTATGATTGTGATCTCACATTTTGGTATCCTCTGTGTCTTCGGGGATGGGTAATTTGGTCCCCGCTACCTGTGTTAATCCTTTGGTTGCCAGGCACTTCGATAATCCGGCTGGTAATTTCGCACCCAAACTAAAATATAATTATTTCTGCTTCTTGGAAATTTTTTGGAATAACAGGTAGTTTAGACGGATATAAAACACTTATATTATAATAATTTGCAATCATTTGAATTATTACTTAGTTTGAGTACGTGTGAATTGTTGTGAGAAAGCAAATTATGGAGGTGAAAATTATTAAAAGTAATCGTGGCAAGGATTTACTTGTAGTTAACGGTTACAAGTTTAATTTCCACAAAATGCTGAAAACTTCAGAAGAAACTTGTTGGAAATGTACCAACAGAAAATGTGAGGCCTGTATCTATACATCAGGTGTATCAAGTGCAATATTCGTGACTAAAACTTCATCCGAACACTGTCATCTTGCGGACATTTCAACGTTAAATAGGCAAACAGTTTCTGCAGTTTGCAAGAGAAAAGCTGTTGACGATATTTCTGAAAAACCGTCAAAAATTATACGTATGACATTGAAAAAAAATTTACCAGCGACACTAACAGCCAGGGACGTCGAGTACGTTAGGAAGAATATGTATAATAGTCGACGTAAGTTTATACCAGCGCTTCCGAAAAATATTAACGATGTACATGAAATTTTGAATTCGATTGACGTAAAAACTTCGCGTGATGAACAATTCCTTTTTATTAATTGTGTGTTAAATAATATCATTGTGTTTACGTGTCTTTCAAATCTTGAAGCTCTGGGGAAAACGCAACGAATCTACGTCGACGGCACATTTGATTATTGTGCCAAATATTTTACACAAATGTTTACAATACACGGTTTTTAACACGGACATTACATACCTTTAATGGTATGCCTTCTACCCAATAAAAAATCGGAAATATACGAAAGACTGTTTCTTTTGGTTCAAGATAAGTGCTCCAAAATTAATATTAACTTCGATTTTAAGGAAATAGTGTGTGATTTTGAAATGGCCATACATAAAGCCGTTCGAAAAGTTTGGCCTTCCACCCAAATCTTCGGATGCAGATTTCATCTCGCCCAGGCATGGTTCCGGAAAATTAAAACTATCGGTCTAGTTGTGGAATATAACGATGCGAGCAGTGATATTGGTCGGTGGTTGCACTTGACTTTTGGTCTTACTTATTTAGATCCTAATGAGGTGGGTGATTGCGTTGCGTTCGAACTATTCGAAAATAGACCAAATGACATGAGATTGGAGAAGTACGCTGATTATCTAATCGAGAATTATGTTGATGAAGAATCTCTTTTTCCACCTACAATTTGGGCCAAAAATTCGTCTGATCTCACGCGAACAACAAACGCTTTTCACATAACTTTTAACGATTCATTTTACAAAGAACATCCAAATATAATAACATTTCTTGAGAAATTAAATGGATTCCAAATCGAAACTTATATCAAGTTGCAAAGTTGTCATTTGAAACATTATGTAAGAGACCCTAAAATTAGAAATCGTCAAAAATTTATTGAAAACCTTATAGAAAAATACAAAAACTCTGAAATAGATAGAACTCATTTTTTAACTTGTATTTCATTTAAATGTGTAAAATTTTGAAATTCTCATTTGTGTAAAAATTATTTATATGTTCATGCCATAGAGTTGAAATTAAAACCTTTAAACTATTTATATGTTTTGATTTTATTTCTTCTTTGAACCGAAAGCATATACCTGATTGCGGGGACGAAATTACTTGTAGGGAATTTATACCTGTCAGCCATGGGGACCAAATTACCTTTTGAAATTTCGTGACGTCATATTTGGGGACCAAATTACCAACTCCGGTGTCTTCTGATTTGATACATATGGTTAGTGACCTTTGAACCCGCACGATGGAAGCGCTTTTGACTATATTAGTATTGTTGTGATTATTATAAATATAAACAAGGCTCGTCTTTGTTAGCGTAACATGGTGAAACTTGTTCCAATACGCTATTACGGTCAGAGCTTCTACCAAAAATTCTACATCGAGCCTGTTCATATCTGTCATTATGTCTCCGTGCCATAAGAATAAATTACCAGTTGATTTTATTCCAGAAACTTCTCTTACATTTGAATAAAAGTTTTCTTGGGAATAACTAAATAATAAAAAATGAACCCTTTGAAAACTGTATTCACATTTACTATACTAATAGCCCCAGATGCATCAGTTTCCACCTCACATATTTAAAATTATAATAGAGAATATAATATCCAACCCTCCTAGGTGTGTCATTCCCACCCTTTTGAACATCTTCTGGGCGTGATGTTCGTAAATATTCAAAAGGAAGAAACGGTTACACACTGTCATTTTGAAGAACAGTAGCTGAAAGGTAGGTTATGCTTTAAAACATTTATGTCATCGTACGTCCCTTTCATTATGTTTTTTAATAAAAGAGTATGAGGAATATGACAATGGTGTATATCATTGCTTGCCGTAACGTCGGCTTAGAGTGTGAACCTGCTCACGCCATATTACGTGAATTAATAGTAGAAACAAAAAAAATTCTCGAATAAAATGAATTCATTTTGAGAACAGGCTTTAATACAGTTGATCTATATTATGTTTCTAGAAATAAGATGAAATAAAGAAAAGTTACTTGATTCAGTAGGTATTTATTTATCCATTAACACTTTTGCGACTTAGCAGGTTTTTGAAATCAAGAAAGAAATGAAAGAAAATTTGAGTCCATAGCTAAGCTATCACAAAACTCAATTCTAGTACCAAAGGAACAATTAAAAATAATGGGTTCTCTTAACTGACAAACAAAACAACAATTCTTCCAAAGTTTACAAAAAATATTCTTCCAGCATATACTCTAGGTATCTACCTATTTAGATTTTGTTGGGAAGTGATTTCGAAGCGCATCAAAAAGCAAGGCAATTACAGCCAGTGATTTTTTTGCGGTAGTATTTTCCACTCAACGGTAAATCTCAGTTCAAAATATAGATCACCGTTTAGAGTGTACTAAATAGCTCTTGTATCAGTAGCTTCAGCGTCATCTTCACCACGTCCAGGACGAATTCTCTCTTAAAAATGTACTCTATCGAAGCTTTTAAAATAAATCATGGTTGAGTAGGTACATTACATCATAAGGTCTTTGGTTGCTTCTTTTATTTTGCAAATAAAGATATAATTCGCAGGAATATTGATATTTTCGTTTTTGAGAGCCCGTTCAACAAAGGAATGGATGTTGTCCGCTTCCATGACATATAATATACACAACTTCTGGAAACTTTTGTTCTATGATTATGTTGTGGTTTATGGCCGTTAATAGCAATGCTTTGGACACAGTCCCTGTTCAGATAGATACAGCAATCGCTATAAAAAACCATTCCAGATTAATTTATGTATTCAAGTTTCACATCTTGAACTACAAGTTATTCTTAAGAAATTGCTGTTTCAGATGGTTCCTGCTTCTTTGCTCATTTTGTGCTTCACTTATATCACGGAAGACCAAGATTTTTTGGGTTTCTCCAATGAATTCTTGGAGCCATCTGAAATATAAAGCAAGAATTAACAAGTTATATAAATAATAAACTCAAGAATAACAAAGGTAAATATAAAATTACATACTATGTATGAATACACCGCCTAAATATAAGAAATAAATTTTCTAACCCACATTTTCATATGTGAATAAAACTAAAATTGAGCAGGCGAATGAGGAAGTGAGATATTAATCTAAGTACTCCAAACGTTGAAATGTTAGGTGAACATTACCAGCAAGGGCTGATCAAGTGTATACTTGAGATGATGGTAATAATAATAATAATTTGAACAATTATAAGTAACAAAAATGACCCAAGAAGCGAGATAAGGGAAATAATTAAATCAGGGTATAAAGCATATAATAAATTCCAAAATATCATGCAGAGCTAGAGAATATGCCAAGCAGGACGGCGATAAAATCGGTAGTTATACCTATGTGGCAGAAACTATGAGACTGACAAATGAGGACGAAGAGCAACTAAAGATATATATGTAAGAACAATTGAGAAAATGAGGATGTAGTAAATTCTATTAAATCTATTAAATCAAAAAGGATACGTTGGTACAGACATGTTAAAAGAATGGAGAAAGGACAGGAGGTAAGGTCGTGGGAGATGGAAAAATTTTGGGAGTACCAACAAGTCGGGATGAGCTAGTTGCAGGACAGAAGGGCGTGAAGAGTAATTGTCGAAAGTGCAAAAACCTCTAATAAGTTGTAGATATGTAGCAAGATACAGGATCAAAAAAGCTCAAATTGAGCGGCTAGAACTCCAACTGGAGTGTATACTGTATAGCCTTGTATATACAGAGTTGCAGAAAGAACAAGATACAGACTAAGTAGAAAGGGATTCATTAAGAAAAAAACCACCTCCTCACTTCCTAGAAATCAGACAACCTGGGACATGCCACAAGACGGTATGATGAAAAAGTATAACTTTTCAAAGAAATTCGTTACGGAAATGAGCAACAAGAAGGAATGGGATCCAAATACCATTACCAGACTTGGAAAGAATGCCATTCAATGGTACACAGACGGCTCAAAAGCAATAGAAGGAATTGGGATAGGAGTGTTCGGGACAGGAACCAAACACTCTGAAAGCTTGGGAAAAACCCCAAGTATCTTTCAAGCAGAAATCCACGCCATAAGAAAGTGCGCCCAGTTCAATATTGATAAAGGATACAGAAGACAAAGGATTATCCTTACTGAGACTCTCCTCAGATACTGAGTAAAAGTAAGGGGGCACAATAGATCTTTTAGGTCTCAGTGAATGTCACCCCAAAACACACACATACATACATACATATACAGAGTTCGGCAAAAGTTTGGGACCGGCCAAGTATTGAAGAAAGTATCAAATTTTTAAAAAACGTTCCCAGACCACAGATTTAACTTCAATTTAAAGTATAATTTGATATTATTTCAAAATATATAGGGTGTTCCAGTTTTGCGTACCGAACTGAATAAATTTCTTCAAATGGATCTTTGGCCATCCAATGGCAGATTTGAAAAGATCACGTTCCAAGCCTCCAGAAAATGTAGGATTTTGTTATGCAATACAGAGTGGTTATAAAGATATAGCCACTTTCACAGAAACATCACTATCCACTTAGACATTTCGTGAAATAACAAAATACAAAAAGTATGTTTCAAACATTGAAAAAAAAATATCTAGTATTAATTTTTAACATACTAGACCTTATCTCTTCTAAATCATAATAATTAAACCAATTCTCAACATAACACTCGTATTGTTTGGAACTATATTGTTTTTCGTTATTCCATAAAATGTTTTTTTAAATGGATAATGATTTTTCTGTGAAAGTGGCTGAATCTTCTTGACCACTCGGTATAGGATGGCAAAACCTCATATTTTCTAATGGCTTAAAACGTGATCTTTTTGAATCTGCTATAAGATAGCCAAGGATCCATTTGAAGAAAAGAAAACTTAGTTCGGTACGCAAAACTGGAACACCCTGTATTTTTCAAAATATTTCCAAATTATAGCTTAAATTGAAGTGGAATCTGTGGTTCTATGACATATTTATTTTAAAATTTTTATATTTGCTTCAATATCTGTCCGGTACCGGACTCCAGCCGAACTCTGTATACATTTTTTAGGATTTCAAAAATAAGAAATATACAGGGTGGTTCATTTGAAATTACTCATTACCTTGTTTTACCAAAAATACCGGAGATCTGACCAAAATGTAAACAATATAAATAATACCGTAAGATCTGCTGTGTTACAGAACCCTCACAAACGAAAATTTCGAAAAAATTGTATGTAAACAAGCCGCTACCGAAATAATTTTTGTCCCATGTTTAAAGGTCCCTCTGTATATTATATACATTGAAAATTTCAAGACTCAACAACTTGGATGAAATACATTCTTATGATTCTGCTCTCGTTTTTTTTCTCAAACAAATAAATTTTGCTAGTTGATGTGACAAAAACCTGAAGCTGGGTTTGTTTTTTGCATAGATCGAATTTAAAGTTTGTGTATTGATTATTCAGTTGGCTGTATAATTTAACTCAAGACTCTGTCATCGCCCATTTGTAGCATGAATCTTTTACAGGCAGACTGTTCATTTTTTGTTTCTAAAGGCTACATACAAATGATAAGTAGTTCACCTCGTATAAGAAATTTTCAATTGTTATATTATGTCTTGCATATTTTTCCGGTGGAAATTTAACTTACAAAGGAAAGTTACATAATTATTCGTACTGTTTCCGGAAGTCTTAATGTATTTTCTTCAATGCAGGCACTTATGTGAACCAAGCACATGTATATACTACTTGCCGTACTTAATTATTGATATTATACGTTACTCCTATTATTTTCTGTGCATTGTACGGGAAAAAAATAAGTATGAAATTATATAGAATTTTTCGTAAAACACATGTGATGAGGTCGAAAGCTTATTGTTACAATGTGTATCGGTACAGCAACTGCTGTTCGTTTCAATTTTTTAATACCTTGACATGCGATGCAAAGTCCGGGATTATTTAATCGAAGTAGATCAACTTTTCGTGGAATACAGAGGGCTATTAAACCAGTATTCACTCATACATTTTTGCTGTTATTTTTCAAAACAAAATTTGTTGTCGAACCGGTTATAGCGCAAATTCTTATTTAATTACGAATAATTCAATATTCTTCAATAAATTTCAAAAAATGTATTCTCTATTTCTTGTGGTCGCAGTGGGAAATTGGAGTCAGACAAAATTGAAAAAAATATATAAGTATTTTTCCTCATAATTATATCCATCCGAATGAAAGTATTTTTAAATATTAAAATGATACTTAATGAATAGATGAGCCTTCAGCTTGATGTAGATACATACCAAATGATGAGGTAAGACAATTTAATTTGTCGAAATCTACATTCTATTTAAACTTATGTTCAACTTAAAGTTGTTATCGTTTGAAAAAGCTACTGTGTTAGCGAAACGCGTCACAACTTTAAGTTGAGCATAGGTTCAAAAAATAGAATGTAGAGTTCAACAAATTAAATTGTTTCATTCCATCATTATACTATTCGTTGTCATTTAAATTTTCGATCGCTTGTTATGCTAACTTACAAGCAAAGATCAAGTGGCTTCGGGTATTAGTTTAGTAGATAGAAATCGTATTAAAAAGGGCGGTGTTCTTCCAGATTCTTTGATGAACTTATAAAGTGGTAGTAACAAAAAAATAAATAAAAGATATAGCGGGAATGGATTGTTATGTCAAATAATTAAGCAGCCATTGAGGGTTTGAGTTGTGTAATCAATTCCAAAATGGTATGAAAAATACCTATGAGAAATTTCAAAGAACTAGGAAGGAGCAGTGTCACTCTATTGTATGTTTCTGGACACACTATATTGGAAGGAAATGAAATAGCAGATAGACTAGCGAAGAAAAAAGCTAAGGCACCCTTTTCGGAGCCGGAACCCTTCTGCGATATTAGCTACAATGCAATACATACAGGGGTGGATCCAGGATGTATTTAAGGGGGGGCTCAGCTCAATATACATGAAAATTTATAAAATAGAATGAATCAGTGCCGTTGCGCACGGATTCCTCTCATGTTCGGCAACCGAACAAAACAAATAACCCATTATATCTAGTGTAAATTGGATAGCTCCTCCTAGTCCTTTGCTGGATCCGCCACTAAATATATAGGAAACTCCGAGAAGAGAGAGAGTTCTGACCATTGGAGGAACCTAGTAGATGAGACAATCAAAGATACTAAATAAGTAGATAGAGGTATATACTCCCAAACCAGGTGAGTTGAAACTAATGCCCTGGGATTCCTAAAGTGTAATCTTCACTGATTACTTAAAAAAAGGGGCAACAATAACTGGCCAATATTTTGATGATTTGCTGACACTTTTTGATGCCGAGCTTAAGAAAAAACGACTGCATTTGTTGGAGAGAAGAGTTTTGCTCCATCACGACATTGCTCCTGCCCATTTGTCCGCGATTTCTGCAGAAAAATTAGCCGATCTGCGTACTTATTCACCTGATCTGGCTACCTCCGATTACTTTCTGACCCGAATGACGCGGAGCGGAGTTCGGGCAATTGGTCAAGGGCGGGAAAGGCTTTTTACGCATGAGTTAGGAACATTATTTTTTCAACGACTGTATGTGCAAAAGAATATATCAACCCATATTTCAAAAATTATCTCATTTCAACATTCATATACAAAGATTTCGATGATGATAGCAGGGCATCGGCTGCAGGTCGCATAAAGATGACGATCACGGTGATGGCAACGGTTTTGAGTCATTTGTGGATAAAATAATTTCATTTGATATATTTCGTGAATATTTATATGCCTGTTATAACAATAGTTAACTCACGAAGTGAAAAACTATCTGATAAGGTCAAAATTTGCATAATTTTACTCTTCCGCACTAGTGCGGGAAAGTGAGGGAAAATGGGTTAAAACGCACGGTCGTAGAAAAAATATTTTTTTTAAAGTAAAGTACCTTTTTTATCGAAGTCACTAATTCGTCAAACCGCCCACGTAAAAATTTGCTTAAACTTGTATATTAAATTATTTTAACCAATAAAAATATTTTACATTATATGTATTTTCACTTCTATAACCAATACTCACACAAATCTACCATGATAAATGACTATTATTCAAATATATGTTTTCTAAACCAATAACATTTCGAACAATTAAAGGTATTTGTCATATAAGGTATAATAGACCACCAAAGTCGTGAGATACAATACAAAACCACAAGAATTCTGAATTGGAGTACTATTCCTCTAGTGTATTGAGTTCATGCATTGTGAATGAATGCAAGGAATAAAAGGTTAGCTCTTTGATTTATCATTGACAATTGAAGAGACTGGAATCGGAACGTTGTACTATAATTGAAAAGATACCTACTTTAAAATGTTCAAGTCAATGGTTGTTACGGTTTTATCAACCATACGAATTTGCACGATAATTCGCATTATTAATATTACTACATATACAGGGTGCGGCACCGAAAACGGTACAGATCTTGAAGATATCTTGAAGACACATTTTTTGGGGGAAAATGCAAAAATAGGTCGGTTTTTATTTCAAGGAGGACATCTATTAATTATTATATCTTTAACTATCCTAGACCCACCCACCCCTCTGTCACTATTATCAATAAAATTGAAATGGGGGGAAAGTACTGAGTGTGACACATCATTTTAAAAGATTTAGTCCGGGGAAGTGAGGATATAGAAAGGAAAAGATTTCCACTAGAGATTTCACTTTTTCAAACGAAAGTATATTTATGTAGTATAGAAATGTCCGCTTAAAAAACCATGGATAGTGAACATTTGACAAAAATCAAATGTACCGTCAACGTAGATGCGTTCTGATTTTTCCAGAGCTTCGAGATTTGTTGTGCATGTAAAAACAATGATATTGCTTGGCAATTGATAAAAAGATTTTGTTCGTCTTGAGAAGTTCTCACGTTGATCAATTCAATACTTAATGTACGTCGTTAATATTCGTGGGAAGAGCGGGTATTAACTTACGTCGACTATTATACATATTTTTTCTTATGTACTCGACATCTTGAGTTGTCAAAGTTGCTGGTGGATTTTCTTTCAATGCTGAGCGAATAATTTTTAATGGTTTTTCGAAATCATCTTCAACAGCTTTTCTTTTGCAGGAAGCAGAAACTATTTGCCTATTCAAGGTAGAAATATCTGCAGGATGGCAGTGTTCCGACGAAGATTTTGTTACACAAATTGCAATACATTCACCGAGTGTATAAACACATGCTTTGCACTTTCTTTTGGTACATTTCCAACAAGTTGCGTCTGTAGTTTTCAATTTTTCATGTGAACTATACTTGTAGTTATCGATTACAAGTAAATTTTTGACACGAATACTCTCAATAATTTCTACTTTCATAATGCTATTTTTCAACACTTTCAGCTCAAATTCACTTCGATGAATGATTACAAATCTGATAATTCAAGGGGTTGTTATTTTTATCAAGTACCTGCCTTACCTCAATTCTAAGAACAACACTTAATTGTATTTTCATTACGGGTGCCAAATTACTGGTCGGATTAATAGGGCCAGAGTACCAGATTATTAACGTAGTAGTCGAGCGGATAAAGCACAAAAAAGGCTCAAAGTTCGGAATTTTTTCCCTAAGGACGGATCGGAATGCGGTTTTTTGCATTCGCTGCGGAAAGTTATTTGTAAAAAATGTACCTACTTTGTTCCCATTACAAATCGGGAATTGCATCGCTGCATTCAAAAGTGCATGCCAAAAATGCATAAATAAAAAAACTCTGTAAATAAGAGTCAGAACTGGCTTAAATCGGGTACCCGAGGGTTTTCGAAGTCGCTGATCACGATTATGATGTTGAAATTGACTCCCCGGACACCTGGGGCTCAGGAACGCCGATGAACCTCGTCTACGTGGGACTCTCCAAAAAAACACGAGGGGAACGAAAAAAACTCCGCGCCTGGGGGCTTTTCGAGTGGCTGAATTCAAATATGGCATCGGCGAACACCCCCCGGACACCTAGTGCCCCCGAACCTCGATCTGGACATCATCCCCGAGAACTTTCTTGACAATATCGACAAAAACAGCCCGGAAATTATTGGAGGCGTGTTTTTTGAGGCGCGAAATCACGATTTCACGTCGGAAACGACATTCTCACCACCTGGTGCACCGCAACCTGCGCTTGAACATCGTCTCCGAGTGTTTTTCAAACAAAATCGAAAAAGGTGGACCGAAAATCGTTATAAGTGGTTTTTGGGGCCGCTTAATCAGAATTTTGCGTGGGAAACGTCCCTCTGAACACCTGGTGCGCCGTACCCTGGCCTCGAACGTCCTCTCCGTAGGGCTCTTCCGAATTTCTAGCGGGGAAGGAGAGAAACTCGGCGCCCGAGGGTTTTTCGGGTGGCTAAATTCAAATACGGCATCGACGAACCCCCCGGACACCTGGTGCACCCGAACCTCGACGTCATCCCCGAGAACTTTCTTGACAATATCGACAAAAACAGCCCGGAAATTATTGGAGGCGTGTTTTTTAAGACGCGAAATCACAATTTCACGTCGAAAACGACCCTTCCACCACCTGGTGCACCGGAACCTGCGCTTGGTCTCCGAGGGTTTTCCAAACAAAATCGAAAAAGGTGAACCGAAAATCGTTATAAGGGGTTTTTTGGGACGCTTAATCAGAATTTTGTGCGGGAAACGACCCCCTAAACACCTGGTGCGCTGTACCCTGGCCTCGAACGTCTTCGCCGAGAATTTTCCTGACAATATCACCAGAAATAGGAGGGGGGTTTGGAAAACCCTCGGAGACGATGTTCAAGCGCAGGTTACGGTGCACCAGGTGGTGAGAATGTCGTTTTCGACATGAAATCGTGATTTCGCTCCTCAAAAAACACGCCTCTAATAATTTCCGGGCAGTTTTTGTCGATATTGTCAAGAAAGTTCTCGGGGATGATGTCCAGATCGAGGTTCGGGGGCACCAGGTGTCCGGGGCTGTTCGCCGATGCCATATTTGAATTCAGCCACCCAAAAAACCTCCGGGTGCGGAGTTTTTTTCGTTCCCCTCGTGTTTTCTTGGAGAATCCCATGGAGACGAGGTTCATCAGCGTTCCTGAGCCCCAGGTGTCCGGGAGGGTCAATTTCAACATCAAAATCGTGATCAGCGACCTCAAAAAACCCCCCGGTACCCGATTTGAGCCAGTTCTGACTCTAATTTACAGAGTTTTTACATTTATGCATTTTTGGCATGCATTTTTGACTGCAGCGATGCAACTCCCGATTTGTAATGGGAAAAAAGTAGGTACATTTTTCACAAATAATTTTCCGAAGCGAATGCAAAAAACCGCATTCCGATCCGTCTTTAGGAAAAAAATTCCGAACTTTTTTGCTTTATCCGCTCGACTATAGGTGGCGGGGACCAGATTACCTGACCCCCACAATAGCAACATCAATCATTTTTTTATTTAAATATTATATATTTTTTGGATTATTTTATAATTATTTTTGTTTTCGAATAAACCATTAAAGAATCTTCAGCTTTGTAGTTTCATTTGTGAGATTTTTTTCCAACGATAGTGATAATAAAAATATCACTTCACATGAATTAATTTCGAAAAAGTATTGATGTTTGTCGAAAGAAAATGTATAAGTAACAAGTTTCATGCTTTGATAAATTGAATACAATGTATCCTGCCATTTTCATATACTACAATATGTATTTACCTTATACTTATATCAGTTTATGTTTGAAAAAAATCACTTTTCTGTTATTTAGTACCCCCATGATTATGTTTTAAATTATTACTTGTCGAAGAAAGTACTAGTTACGTATATATCCCTTTATTGTACTTGGTTAAAAATTTATAAATGCATTCGCAGCAGATGCTACCATTTCAAAAGACTATACAACATACAAAATCCCTAAATAACAATAATTTCACTCAAGTTCATATCATCTGGTGTACACGATGCGATGAATATTTTTTTATCCAATACAACACATTTCTGTCATATTTATTTGAGTCTTGCGACAAAATAAGTTTCTTTTTGTATTTTGCATTATCCAATTGTTGAACAAATGTGCTTTCATATCTTTAGAAATATGACTTAAGTTAATTTTTCGATTATGAGACAACAGTAAGTCTAAGTATTTAAGAGTAACTTTCCTGCAGCGTCGAGAATAATTAATTTATTCTTCAGAATAAACAAATGTGTGAGCTTGTAAGCGATGCAACCAGTGCTAATATTTAACTATAAGAAATTTTTGAGGTGTACATGAAATGAAAATTGCGAAGGACACCGCACTAATTTTATGGGAAACCGGTTTCAGTGAAAATCGCTGAAATTTCAATATGATGTAGCCCATGCTATCCTGAAAAAAAGTTAGCGCCAACTCTCTGAATGCCGGTATTTGGATTCAACAAGAGGT